>JAQFZG010001527.1:0-20679 GCA_034695465.1 Entomobrya nicoleti | reverse complement strand
TTTTATAAAACGAATTCGTTCTCTTGGTCCGTTAAAGGTAATGGTAGGCGCCGTTAATTATGTTGATAGACTTACGCCAATAACTCTGTACGAATTTTTCTTTGGAATTCTTGTCAATTTACTTCTGCTTAAGTAAGTAAAATAGCAATATGTTAAGTATTAGTCTAGGAATTACATATTTACAGGCAAGAAAATAAGAGTCGGTTAAAGGGTGAGCTTGACTAAATTTTTGTAAAAATTCTAGAAGTATTTTTAAATGCTTCTGGTCAATTTCATTAGATTAATTCATGTTGACTGTTTTAAGTGTGTTCGGGTGCTACATAGAACAAAGCAGCCCAAATGTATTAGTGGAGCTTACAAATAAATTACACAACGAGAATAGTAATAAGTCACACAAAAATTACAATTTTAACCTTTTAACTACAACAGTTTATTTCAAAATTTGAAATAATATGTTACATTGTACATATTTATATAATACCTCTGTATTAAAGATTGATCTATCGGAGTGTTATCAATAAACATTTCTTTTACAAAACATTTTGTTCTGTGAGGCATACATGTTTTATTTGGTCAAGTTGTTAGAATTCATTCCAACTTTGGCTCTCTATAATATTTTATGAACAAGAAAATTACATCCTAGGGTAAAAATAAAAACCGTTATGATAGTGTTGCTTCCCAGTGGCTTAAAAGGTTGAAAACTAAAACATCCGTGTCCCCATACATAACACTTTATTAAACGGACATGAAGATCAAACCTTACATTTGTGTTGACTTATTTATTCATTTGAACACTGCAATTGAACTAGAAATGTTTCCATGAAAGCGTCAATTTCCCACATTCTAACATAACAACATTTTGCCCAGAAAGAACCATAGCAAACTTTTTATTTTATTCTCGAGTAGTTAACAATAAGCTATCAGTTTCATGTCAAGTTTAATTACATGTATGAATTTGACCTCTTATTTTATACAAGAAGTAATGTAGCTGTTGACCTTGATTCAAGGTTGCATCTTTAAACCTAAGTTCTTGCTTTCGAATATAAAATTTCAATTTAATAGATGGATTGTAGAGCGCCTTGAATACGGTCATTACAGCTTAAATCTTTCATTTGCTAATACTTATATTCAGTACAACGCCAGATATATAAGACGTTGCTCATTTTAGACTTTTATCATTGTAACCTCTTGTTGGCAACATAGTTTCTAAATCAATTCAGTGAATACATGAGCCATAATCTAGAAACATCTTAGTTTTAAAAAAGTCTGTAAAAAATATTTCAAAACAATGCTGTTTTCAAATGGACTAGTGAAACCCTTTGTCTTAAACCTTCGACTATTCAACTTTTTTGGATCATATTTGTATAACATTGATCCCTTGTCTTACAAGCTGAGTTTCAACAATTCCAAAAATTTGAAAATAGAGTTGCTGTGTAAATGCACAGTGTCAATACTGATGTATACCACTATGCTGACACAGATCATAGTATTTCGAGGCAAATTTCCAAATGCCCAATTGTTTGAAGGCATTTTGTACGTGATTCATTTGTACGTATATGTTGGAACGTTAATTATATACTATTCCAGAAATAATCAAGTTCTAGAGCTATTCAACTCGCTTGTCACATTAGAGCAGCAACTTATTAAAGGTACGAGGATTCACTTAATAAATAATATAATTAAATAAAGCAAAAATTCTAATTTGACATTAAATAAACTTGTGGTTTTCCTAGACTGTTATCTGAAAGTATATTTCCCCAAACGTATATTCATTCTGGTGATCAAAGGGTTCCAGCTATGTGCCATTTATACGCCTATGCTGGTATCATGTTTTGCAATTCGATTTTGGATTCAACCATGTGTGCCCTTTGCACCTGGATTCTGGATTCTGAATCAGTGTATCGACTACCATACTAGTTTATGGGATACCTTTAGATTGAGTGGGTTGCTTGAAAGATTTTATTGGGCTTGTACATGTCTCCTGATTGCATGGTCAGTGACCAAATTATTGGCAAACTATTTCTTCGTCTGCTACCAATTCTTTTTTGTAGTCGCTTCTTGCATACGTTACTACTTGGGTAATCTGTTGGTTCAGATTAAGAGTTCTAATAAGCAGTACAATACTCTTGCAATGATCATGACTTACAAAAAGCTTCAGTTGATGATTTGCTTTTTGAATAGGCTAAATCAAGACATGTTTACATCTATTTCTATGTTTATAAACGGGGTTACATATGTTATACCGTTATATGCATTTGTAACCTTAAACAATGCAATGGAGGTTTCACAGTTTGTCATTTTGTCATCAGCAACAGGACAAGTACTTCCGTCTATAGTGTTTGGGTACGGAATATTTTGTGGAATTTACGGGGATTCAGGTCAAGCATTACAAGCATTTCGCAATGTGCATTTAGAAACAAGAATTGAAAGAAAGGTTTTTACAAAACGAGTTCGTTCTCTTGGATCATTAAAGGTTATGATAGGCTCAGTCAATTATTTTGATAGAATGACGCCAATAACAATGATTGACTTTTTCTTTGGAATTCTTGTCAGTTTACTTTTGCTGAAGTAAATTTTCAGAAAAAAGGTCATACGTTTAGAACATTTGCTTTCAGAAGTTGTTATGTTATGTTTTTCTAAAAGTAATTTGGAAATGTTTTTTTAAACAAAATATATTGTGGATGTGAAAATTACACATTTATGGATGGATACGAAAATCTCAAATATACCGTTGCTTCTTAACGTATGTAACGGTTTGTTTATAATTAAAATGAGCTTATATTTTATAACTAATTTAGGCAAGATATATTTACATTAATATTAACGTGTCCGCGTGCACTCAAAAAAGTTGGCATGTCAATTTATGAAACCAGAACATGTTTTCTTGTATTTCATTTAGTTTATTATTTAATGTGCAAATTTTGAAAGCTGGACAATGCACTGATGTTTTTGAAGCAAACGGTTTTTTCCATTACGTAGTTTTATATAACATGTTTTATGACTGAATAAATGAACAATAACAAAAATCAATCTATTTTATATTTGACACTAAGCACGCAACATTATCTCCGCCTCATGTTAACATATATATATGACTATGACAACATCAGCACTATAAACATTCCACATTTAACTCCTCAAAATGAAACTAAGACTTGTAGGTTAGATATTTAAAGTTGAATTGACGCTTGCTAATCTCAATTTTAGATAGTTAGTTTCTAAAAATCAAATATACTGGTGGACCTCGCATGGAATACTTGATTCGTTGCATAATTCCACTTAAAATATAGCGATCGTCGCAGATTGTCATTTCCACTATTTATTACAAGCATTTCATACACGGGAGCCAGACATGAGTAATCATTCAAAAATTAATTTGGACAGGAATTTAGTTTGAAATACAGCAACACTGACAAAATCGTAATCAAATTTTCTCTTTCGTGACGTAAAATATTAGTGTTCATTTTGCTCAGTTATAGTGAAGTATGTACATATTTTTGTTTGTATGCTTGGAAAATCAAATTCTCTGGCTGGATATTATTATTGATGTGGTCGTATAGGTTTAAAAAAAATAACACGTAATTAACAATTTCGCTGATGTAAAATCATTTCCGTCTGAAACATGGGGCCACAAGTTAACTATTTTGACCTGTAATATTTTATATGGACAGCTTACAAGTCACAATCTACGCATTTAAAACTAAACCATCAAATTAAATGTTTGTAACCCTTTAAGCTAAACATTTCTGAAAATAGCTTAATCTTTGCACATGGTCGTAAAACAGAATGTAGTTCTCAAAAGGATTAATGAAAATCAACTATATAAATTCCTCGGCACATAATACTAAAAAATCCTGGGTTTGACCTGACGATAAGATAAATATTTAAAATTCAATACACGCTTGACATAAAATTGTTGCCAATTTTTCTGACATAAACGTTTCCTCACTGAAAAATAGGCAATTGATTTGCAAAGTATAGCTAACGTATTCGGTATTTAATCCACGCTTCAAATTTATACAATACATAACCTGTTTACAAGTCACATTCTACACATGAAGAAGCAAAGCAGCAAGTTTAATATTTGCTATCAGAGTAAAAATAATCCGAAGAAAACTTAGTTTTATTCGTGGATTGACCTCAAAAATCCAAAAACTTGTGCTTTGACGTAGAACAAAATGCTGTTCACGAAAGGATTGATAAAACTCCTTGTCGTAAACCTGCGACTGTTAAACATTATTGGCTCATATTTCTACAGCATTGATCCGGTTTCCTACAAGCTAAAATTCAACAACTCGAAAAGTTTGAAAATCCAGATATTATGTAAAAGTGCAGTGGCACTACTTCTGTTTTCCACGGTGTTGGTACAGCTAATAGTATTTCGAGGAAAGTTTCCAAATGTGCAGTTGTATGAAGGCATTTTTTACGTGACTCACATATATGCATACATTGGATCCTTGTATATATACTACTCCAGACATGATCAAGTCCTGGAGTTTTTCAATTTGCTTGTCCAATTGGAAGGGCAACTTACAAATGGTAAGAAACATAGCTTCAATTATAATAAAATTATTTAGCTTGTTTCCTTCAAAACCTTTGCTTTTCTTAGACGGTCTTTTGCGAACATATTTGCCCAAACGTAGCTATGTTGAGGTGTTGAAAAGTTTCCAAGCTTGTGCCATTTACACACCAATACTTATGCCTTAATGCCTTGTCTGGCATTCCGCTATTGGCTTCAACCATGTGTACCTTTTGCTCCTGGATTCTGGATTCTCGAAGAATGCAATCAGCACCACACCAAATCATGGAATGTGTATACTTTAAGTGGATCACCGGCAAGTTTTTGTTGGACATGTTCTTGCCTCTTGATGGCATGGTCAGTAACAAAATTGTTGGCCTGCCATTTCTTAATGTGTTACCAATTCTTTTTTGTATTGGCTGCTTGCACACGATATTATTTGGATAATCTTTTGGGTAACATTAGAAATAGAAGCAAACGGTTCAACATACATGATATGGTAAACGTTTACAAAAACCTTCTACTGATGATTTGTTTTTTCAATAGACTCAATCAAGATAAATTTATATCAATTGTAATTTTAACCCTAAGTGCTTCATATGTCGTTCCCTTGTTTGCGTTTATAACCGTAATGAACGAGATGAGCTTTCTGCAGCTTGTAATTTTGGGATCTGCAGCGGGTCAAGTAGTTATTTGTATAACATTTGGTTACGGAATATTTGGAGGAATTTATGACAGTAGTATTCAAACATTGCAAGCTTTTCGTTCATCCAGTGCTAATTTAAAAACCAGAATCGAAAGGGTGACTTTTATAAAACGAATTCGTTCTCTTGGTCCGTTAAAGGTAATGGTAGGCGCCGTTAATTATGTTGATAGACTTACGCCAATAACTTTATATGAGTTTTTCTTTGGAATTCTTGTCAATTTACTTTTGCTCAAGTAAATAAAATAGCACTATGTTCAGTAATAGTTTAGGAATTACATATTTACAGGCGACAGAATAAGAGTTTGTAAAAGGATAAGCTTGACAAAATTTTAGTAGAAATTCTAGAAATATTTTAAATGCTTTCCATGGGTTACATTAGATTAATTGATGTTGGCTGTTTTATGTGTGTTCGGGTGCTACATAGAACAAAGCCCGGATGTATTAGTGGAACCTGCAAATACATTACACACCGATAACAATAAAATCACATAAGAATTATAATTATAACCCTGTAAATACGGCAATTTATTTCAAAATTTGAAATAATATGTTACTTTGTACATATTTATATAATACCCCTATATTAAAACTTGTTATATCAAAGTGCTATCAATAAACCTTTATTTTACAAAACATTTGGTTCTGTGAGGAATACATGTTTTATTTGGTCCAGTTGTTAGAGCTCATTCCAACTTTGGCTCTGATATAATGTTTTATGGACATGAAAATTACATCCTAGGGTAAAAGTGAAAACCTTTATAATTATGTTGCTTACCAGTGGCTGAAAAGGTCGAAAACTAAAGCATTCGTGTAACCATACATCAAATTTTAATAGACGGACATCAAGATCAAACCTTACATTTGCTTTGACTTATTTATTCATTTGAACAATACTATTGAAGTAGAAATGCTTCTATGAAAGCGCTAATTTTCCATATTCTAACATAACACGCCTTTGCCTTGAAAAACCATATCGAATTTCAGAAAAATATTTTATTCTCGAGTAGTTAATAGGCAGCGATCAGTTTCATGTCAAGTTTAATTACTTCCATGAGTTTGACCTCAGCTATTTTATACAACAAGTAATGCAGCTGTTGACCTTGATTCAAGGATACATATTTAAACTTAAGCCGTTGCTTTCGAACACAAAATTTCAATTTAGAAGTTGTATGACAGAGAACCTCGTTTACATGCATTGCGTCTCCAATCTTTCATCCGTATAAATTTACTTTCAGTGCAACGCCAGACGTTTATTATTGTACCCACTTGATTGAAAAATAATTCCTAAATCAATACAGTATAATCTTTTCAGCAATAATTAGTAAACATCTTGATTTTAAAGAAATTACTATAAAAATATTTCCTCAAAACAATGCTGTTCACAAAAGGACTAGTGAAACTCTTTGTCTTAAACCTTCGACTATTCAACTTTGTTGGGTCATATTTGTATAACATTGATCCCATTTCTTACAGGTTGAGTTTCAACAACTCCAAAAATTTAAAAATAGAGTTGTTATGTAAATCCACAGTGTCATTACTCATGTATACCACTATGCTGACACAGATTATAGTGTTTCGAGGCAAATTTCCAAATGTACAATTGTTTGAAGGTATTTTATACATTGCTCATTTATACATATACATTGGAACGTTGTACGTATACTACTCAAGAAATAATCAAGTTGTGGAGCTATTTAACTCTCTTGTGCAATTAGAGCAGCAACAAAATAAAGGTAAGTTGCTTGACTAAATGATACAATGAAATAATGGAAACATTTCCAAACTAACAGTAAGTGGTTTATCTAGGCGGTTTTTGGCAAGTGTATTCCCCCGGACGTAAAATCATCCTAGTAGTAAAAGGGTTCCAGCTCTGTGCCATTTATACACCCATGCTCGTATCCTGTTTTGCAATTCGATTTTGGATTCAACCTTGTGTGCCATTTGCTCCTGGGTTCTGGATTCTAAATCAATGCAGCGATCATCATACTAATTTACGGAACACAATTAAATTGAGTGGTTTGCTTGCAAGCTTTTATTGGGCTTCTATCTGTCTCCTCGTTGCATGGTCAGTGACAAAACTGTTGGCAAACTATTTCTTCGTCTGCTACCAATTCTTTTTTGTAGTAGCTTTTTGCATACGATACTACTTGGATAATCTTTTGACACAGATCAAGAATAGAAGCAAACAGTTTAGTAGTCTTGAAAGCATAATGGTTTACAAACAGCTTCAAATTATGACTTGCTTTTTCAATAGACTAAATCAAGATATGTTTACATCCATTTCTATTTTTATAAACGGGTTTACATTTGTCATACCGTTATATGCATTTGTAACCTTAAACAATGCAATGGACATTTCACAGTTTGTCATTTTGTCATCAGCAACAGGACAAGTACTTCCGTCTATAGTGTTTGGATACGGAATATTTGGTGGAATTTACGGGGATTCTGGTCAAGCATTACAAGCATTTCGCAATGTGCATTTAGAAACTCGAATTGAAAGAAGGGTTTTTATGAAACGAATTCGTTCTCTTGGACCATTAAAGTTAATGATAGGCTCAGTTAATTATTTTGATATACTGACGCCAATAACAATGATTGACTTTTTCTTTGGGATTCTTGTCAGTTTACTTTTGCTGAAGTAAATTAGCATATTTAAATAGTCTTACTTTGTGATTTTTGTATAAACATTAAACAACAGAATCTATAAAATAATGTTTAGTTAAATTCTTGGAAAAAGAGACAATACGTTTAGAACACTTGATTGCAGAAGTTTTTATGTTATGTTATGTTTTCTTAAAGTAATTTGGAATAGGTTTTTCCCACAATATATAATATGGATGTGAAAATTACACGTTTATAGATCTATATGAAAATCTCAAGTATAGCGTGGCTCCTCAACGTATGTAACGGTTTGTTTAAAATTTAAATGAATTTATATTTTATAACAAAGCTAGGCAAGATATAATTAAATAAGTACTACACGTTTCTGCGTACACTCAATATAGTTGTCATGTCAATTTAATAAAACCGAACACTTTATCTTGTATTTCGCTTGGTTTAGAAATTCATGTTAACATTTTCACAGCCTGACAATGTACGAACGTGTTTTCAGCAAAAGTTTACCTTTCCATTACGTAGTTTTACTTAACATGTTTCATGAATGAATGAATAATAACAAAATTCAATCTACTTTATTATTTACACCTACGATTAGCACGAATTACTCAGCCTCATGTTAACATTTACATATATGACAACAAGAATGCTATATACACAGTTCATATTTTATTGCTGAAATAACGAAACTGTACTACTTGTAGGTTAGATATTTAAAATGAATTTTCACCTAATAATTCCCATTTTAGATAGCTGGTTTGAAAGTAGAAGCCAATGTCCACTAAATTTTGAGCTTAATTATTGTGTAGCCAGTTTTGCCTACGAGATAAATCACCTGGCACAACAAAGCACATAGTATTGTCTGCTTTCATATATTTAAGATTGTTTGCATTTAAATATAATATTTTTTAATCAAGCCAATTTAATATCAATAAAATTCAACACAAAACTTGGACGATATTTCTTCTAGTTCTCAAATCTGTTTCATTTACCTGTACTTTATCTAGCATTCCGCGATTGGCTTCGACCATGTATATCTTTTACATCTGGTATCCGGGTTCTCAAAGAATGTAGTAAATGTCGATTAAAGGATGAAGCAAATTTGTGGAAACTCAGTCGCTAAGCTTGATAAATTATTATAAGAATTTTAAGTACCCCAACATGTTGTTAAATGCATTAGAATAATCAATGTAATAACAAAAACCAAATACGTTGGTGGACCTCGCGTGGAATATTTGATTGGCGATGTAATTTCACTGAAAACTTGGCCATCGTTTAGGATTGTCATATCCATAATTTATTACAAGCGATTCACACACTTGAGCCTAGCCTGAGTTACCATTTAAAAATTAATTTGGACAGGAATGTAGTTTGAAACACACCAACAATGACAAAATCGTAATTAAATTTTTTCATTCGTTACCTAAAGTATTATTGTTCATTTTACTTGATTATAGTGAAAGACGTACATATTTCTGTTTGTATGTTTGGATATTGGAATTCCATGGCTGGATATTGTTATGGTTGTGGTCGTATAAGTTTAAAAATAATTACGTAAATAACAATTTATCTGATGTACAAGCATTTCCGTCTGAAAAACGCGGCCCTAAGTTAAGTATTTCGACTTGTTTTATCTAATACGGACAGCTTACAAGTCACAATCTACGCATTTAAAACTAAACCATCAAATTAAAAGTTATAAACATTTACAGTAAAAATTCTGAAAATATCTTAAGCATGGGACAATGTCGTAAAGTAAAATGTAGTTCTCTAAAATATTTATAGAAATCAACTTTTTAAATTCCTCGGCTCATTATACTAAAACAACCTGAGTTTGACCTGACGACAAGACAAATATTTAAAATTCAATCCACGCTCGACATTAGGTTGTTGCCCATTTTTCTCACCTAAACATTTCCATACTGAAAAACAAGCAATTGATTTAAAATAGCTAACGTATTTGAAATTTAATCCACGCTTCAAATTTATACAATACAAGGCCTGTTTACAAGTCACATTCCACACATCTAGATTCTAGAAGCAAGGCAGCACGTTTATTGTTTGCTAACACAAACAAAAAATCCAACAAAACTTAGTTTTATACGTAGATTCACCTTAAAAATCATAGAACTTGGGGTTTGCCCTAGAACAAAATGCTTTTCACGAAAGATTGATAAAACTCTTTGTTGTAAACCTACAACTGGTAAACCACTTTGGCTCATATATTTACAAAATCAACCCTTTTTCTTACAAGCTGGAATTCAACGACTCCAAAAAATTGAAAACCGATTTGCAGTGTAAATGTGTAGTAGCACTACTGCTGTTCTCCACTGTGTTGATACAGCTAATAGTATTTCGAGAGGGGTTTCCTAGTGTGCAATTATATGAAGGAATTTTGTACGTAACTCACATGTATGGATATATTGGAACAATGTATTTAGGCTACTATAGAAATGCTCAAGTCCTAGAGTTTTTCAATTCGCTTGTGCAATTAGAACGGCAACTAATTAAAGGTAAGATAAATACTTTGATAGATTAAAAACAATAGAAGGAATTTGAACTTGTTTCTAAATCAATTCTTTTCTTAGATGGACTTTTGCATACTTATTTGCCTAAACGTAGCTGCATGTTGGTTCAAAATATTTTCCAAATCTGTGCCATTTACACACCCATACTTATACTATGTTTTGCGATCCGCTATTGGATTCAACCTTGTGTACCCTTTGCACCTGGATTCTTCAAGAATGTACTCACTATCACACTAATACCTATACATTGGATGGGGGTCTTGCAAGTTTTTGTTGGACTTGTTCCTGCCTCTTGATGGTATGGTCAGCGACCAAAGTGGTGGTAAACCATTATTTCATGTGTTACCAATTATTTTTTGTATTGGCTGCTTGTACACGGTACTATTTGAATAATCTTTTGGGTAATATTAGAAATAGAAGCAAAAGGTTTAACATAAATGATATGATAAAAGTTTACAAAAGCCTTCAATTGATAATTTGTTTTTTCAATAGACTCAATCAAGATAAATTTATATCCATTGTAGGTTTTACCCTAGGGGTTTCCTATGTTGTTCCCTTTTTTGCATTTTTAAATGTAAAGAACGAGATGAGCTTTCCACAATTTTTCATTTTGGGATCTGCGGCAGGCCAAGTAGTAAATTGCATCACATTTGGTTATGGAATATTTGGAGGGATTTACGACGATTCCATTCAAACATTACAAGCTTTTCGTTCGTCCCACATTTATTTAGTAACCAGAATGGAAAGTAAGGTTATTGCAAAACGAGTTCGTTCTCTTAGTCCATTAAAGGTGATGGTAGGATCCGTCAATTATGTTGACAGACTTACACCGATAACTTTGTATGACTTTTTATTTGGAATTCTTGTCAATTTACTTCTGCTCAAGTAATTAAGCTTAGCATTATTTGTTAATAGTTTTATATAAGCATATTGTAGGCCAAAAAAGAGTCGCACTAAGTTTGATTATACTATTTAATATGTGGGATTTTAAAGTACTCTATTGTGTTTGCAAAATAAATTTGAGTGATTCATACTGTGTGCTTTTATGTGTGTGTGTGCTACATTTGACTAGAAACCAAATAAATATTCAAGTTGAACACGCATGGGTCATTTGGTACATTATATAATTTCACTTAAACATGGCCATCGTCACAGCTTGTCCTTTTCATTATTTATTACAAGCCTTTCAAGCACGTTGGCCTAGCTTGAGTTACCATTCAAAAAATTAATTTGGACAGGAATTTGGGAAGTTTGAAATTAGTACACTGACAAAATCGTAATAACATTTTTTCTTTCATTACGTAAAATATTATTGTTCATTTCATTCGGTTACAGTGAAGTATGTATGTACACATTTCTGTTTGTATATTAAGATAATGAAATTCCATGGCTTAATGGTATTATGGATGTGGCCGTATAGGTTTAAAAACATTACATAACAATTTTTCTGATGTAAAAGCATTCCCGGTTTTAAAAATGCGGTCATAAGTAAAGTATTTCCAGTTGCTTGATCTCAAATGGGCAGGTAACAAGTCACATTTTAAGCATCTAAGACTAAACCAACAAATCCATTTTTTTTAAACATCTCAGGAATTTTTTTTTATTCTAAATTGTTTCACTGTTCGACTTGTAAAATTTCCTGAAATATCTTCAATTTTGCCCATTGCATTGTCGTTTAATGACATATCCATTCTCAAAAGGATTAATAAAATTCTACTATTCAATACCCCTGGCTTAGAACATCTAAATATTCTGAGTTATCGCAACCTCTTGAACCAGATTAAATCTAAAATCCAATCTCAACATCAGATTATTGCCAATTTTTCTGTCATATTAGCATTTCATGGCTGAAAAACAAGCCATTTATTTGAATATAACTGAAGTATATGCAATTTAATCCACGCTTCAAATTTTTAAAATACAAAACCTGTTTGCAAGTCACATCAGTTACATCAAGAAGCAAAGCAGGACGTTTCCAAATATATAACTTTATTTGATTCCTGCATTCCCCTACAATATCAAAAAAAAATTGCGCATCCTCACAGAAACAAAATGCTGTTCACGAAAGGTTTAATAAAACTTTTTGTCGTAAACCTTCGAATATTTAACTTCCTTGGCTCATATTTGTATCAAATTGATCCTCTTACTTACAAGCTCAAATTTAATGACACCAAAAGTTTAAAGTTTGAGTTGTTGTGTAAATCTACAGTAGCAGTATTTATATATACCTTGGTATCGGTACAGCTAGTAGCATTTGCGGATATAGTGCCAAGTGTACAACTGTACGAGGGCATATTTTTCGTTTCCCTAGCATCCGGAATTCTTGGAACGTTGTATGTCTACTATTCAAGAAGTATTCAAGTAGTGGAGCTGTTCAACTCACTTGTAACATTGGAGCAGCAACTAATTACAGGTATGTACTTCACTATATTTTTTAAGAGGAAGATTTTTGTAAACACAGTTTTTTTTCCTTAGGTGGTTTTCTGAACGCATATTCGCCAAACCGAAGATACGTGTTGGTATTGAAAAGTTCCCAACTATGTGCTATTTACACACAAGTGCTAATTCCATGTTTGGCTCTCCGGTTTTGGTTTAAACCGTGTGAACCATATGCACCTGGCTTCTGGATTCTTGATGAGTGCAGCCATCTTAATAAATGGAATGCTTATACATTATCGGGTTCGAGTGCTACCTTGTATTGGGCTTGTGTCTGTCTTCTCTTTACTTGGGCATTGTCAAAACTAATTGCAAATCACTTTTTCGTCAACTATCAAATTGTTTTCTTGATGGCATCTTGCATACGGTACTATTTGAATAATCTTTTGGCCCATATTACAAGTCAAAGAAAACGTTTCAGTACACTTGAGATGATACAGAATTACAAAAAGATTCAACTGATGATGTGCTTTTTTAACAAACTGAACCAAGATATCTTTATGCCGATTTTGATTTTTTTCATCGGAGTTTCATATGTTATCCCGGCATTTGCATTTTTAACCGTGAAAGGCGGAATGAGCGTTCCACAGTATTTCATTATGGTGTCTGCGACAGGTCAGTGCGCTATTTGCTTATTTGTTGGTTGTGGAATTTTTGGAGGAATTTACGAGGGTTCCATTGAATCAATTCAAGCCTTTCGTAAACCAAATGTCCAGTTTGAAACAAGAAAGGAAAGAAAGATTTGTGCAAAACTAGTTCGTTCCCTTTGTCCAATAAAGGTTATGGTGGGTACTGTCAATTATATTGACAAACTAGAGCCAATAACCTTGGGTGACTTTTTTCTTGGACAACTTGTCAACTTATTTCTGTTAAGGTAAATTAGGGCTGGGTTGAACAACGGGGCGGTAATCAAGTTTATAAGGGCTCCCTTTGATATTATTGAATTATTATTAAAGGCCTTACCATTTATCGCCTGGTCGTTCATTTCGTTTATTACAAGCAAGTGACTCAGCATATAGTTGTATTCAAATCTTATTACCGCTTTGATTTTATGATTTCCATCTAATGTATCTTGTAAGTTAAGACAGTTTGTATGACTATTGTTTCAACTTTGAAACGTAAAGAATATTACCAAAACAACTAAATTCAAAGTATTTGCTACATTAAAACAATGAAGGTATAAAACTTGAATATATACATTTTGTAGCTTTAAAATATATATGTATACATCACAAAGGTGGTTATGAAGAAACTGCAGTATATAACTTTATACTCGGTGTGTAGTCATTTCATTGTCCATTTACCCTTTTTTTGAAAAATATGCATGCAATAATGTGGTCACAAAAGTCTAAAATATATTCAATATTCCGAAATAAAAACATTCCAATATATAAAATTTGATCTTCAGATGTAAATATAGATGCACTTTATAATTCTTAAAGAAAATTAATTAAAAACCTGAGTTGATGCAGCCATTTTGACTGACGACAAGATAAATATAAATAAATGATTCTAAGCTCAACATATTGCAATTTTATCTTATATAGATAGATGCATGTCATGGTTGCAGAAGTAGCAAATAATTTGATTTAAAGTATTTGCAATTAAATCTATGCTAATTTTTTTACATTTAACGGAAAGGTCACTGATCACATTTTTCATATCTAAAAACAAAGCAGAACGTTTTCTTTTTACTGGCGTGAAAGAATTTCAGGCATGATTTATGTATGTTTTTTTCTTAGCTGTTTTTCTGCTTTATCTAATATATTTTCGTGCTTGTGTTAATCTTTAACATTAGCGGCATTTATGCACCCATTCTTATATATCAGAATCGGCAAAATGTTAGGATTTTTTACTATGTATACCCTATGTTCCTGGGTTTTCAATGAGTGTAGCAAGTATAATATATGTTTTTGGAATACGTAAACTTTACATGACAGGCTAGCAAGTTTCCATTGGGCTTGTATCTGTGTCTTGGCTACATGGTCAATGACAACAATTTTGCCAAATCATTTATTCGTCGGCCACAAATGTTATTTAATGGATGCACCATACAAACAATAAATTATAGGTTCAGATAAATTAATTTTAAAAATAGCGGTCCAGTACCTCTGAAATGATAAGGATTTAGAAAATGGTTCAACTTATGATTGACTGCAGTTTTATTGATTGAATTCAGATGTTTACATCATGTTGACATGTTTCATTGGATGTCTCATTATTTGCACTTTAACCGTGAAAGGTCGAATGACCATTCCACAATTCGCAAAGTCGTAATTTGCATAAAAATTAGATCAGGAATGTTCATATAACAAATGCTCGAAAGGAAAAAAAGAATGAAGGAAAGGTTTGTGCGAAATCAGTTTCTTCTCTTACAATTAGTCCATCGAATGTTAATGTTAAGATCGATTTCGTTTACTACTTTGACAGACTTACACCAATTGTTTAGTTTTTGTCGTATGAGTTTACTTTTGCATTTAATTCAACAAAATATATATGCCTGTACGTAAATGTCTAATAAAAATATATATGGAATATCTTCGATTCAACTCAGATGAATGTAGTAGTTCAGAAACTCAAGCAGAGTTCTTAAATCATCCTTGTTTTCAGCAACTGATAACAGTTGTGATAATAAATTTCTTAATAAAGGTAAAACACTGATCTTAAGCACAAGTAAATTTTTATGTTGTGAAAATTCATTGCAGACGTTATAATAATAAAGTTAAAGTTTTGTTAAATTGTGATCGAAATAAAATTTAATAAATATTTGAATGATCTTTAAACTTGTAAATACATTATATGTGTCAATTGTGTTTCAGCTAATGAAAGATTTTAATAAATTGAATGATTTACTAACCATTTGTATTACAATAATGTATACATTTTTATACCAAAACTGTTACCGTTATATAAAGGCTGATTTCATAATCCAAACATTCGCTTTAACAAATTTTCTTGCATACAAAATTGTTTTTACCTACTCTTATACTAAAACACTTTTGTAAGAATCAAAAAGACAAAATTCCATAATTGATTACCCATATCATACAAATAGTTGGACATTTACAATTCACAAATTTGTACATATCAGTAAGAAACTCAATACCATTGACTCTGTTCTCGTGAGCTTAATTTCAAGGATGTCATAAGTTTGAAAGTCAAATTGCTTTGTAAATGTGCTGTAGCAATATTAATGTACACGTGCACTAATGTTTTTTTATTTTAAATAATTGTGAAATAGTTTACATATGTCCATTTATCATACCCGAGCATATTATCTTGCATTTAGTTTAGCCTATCAATTCATGCGAACAATTGGAAAGCTGGTAAACGTACCATGTTTCGAGCAAAAATTTATTTTTCATTGTGTAATTTTGCCGAACATGGTTTATACCTGAATGAATTATAACGAAATTCAATCTATTTTATATTTTACACTTAGCACGCAACATAATATCAGCCTCATGTTAACATTGACATGGGTATGTAGACGAAAGCACTAAATTAATATTTGTTAGCACAATCAAAATACTTACTTGTCCTTATATAAAACCTGGATGTTATCTCACGTTCATTTCATGTCTATCAATAAATGGAAACAATTTACAAGATGAACGAACAACGAAAGATGTTTTGAAGAGAAGTGTATTTGCCATTCCATAGTCTTACACAACATGTTTTATACCTGAATGAATAATATTTACCAAAGTTCAATTTATTTTCAATTTTACATTTAACACGCAACACCATCATCGCCCCATGTTCACAATTACAAATGAAAACAAAAACACAACACCCAAGTGTAATTTTTGTTTCTGAAACCATGTGACCGCACAACTTGTATGTTAAATTTTAAATCTTAACATTACACATGAAAACACATATTGTGTAACGGTGATGGGTTTTTAGGAAGAAAAGGTGTATGTGCAACACATGCAGAGCCCAACAAATTCTAAGCCAGTTTTGCCTAGAAGATTCTTAACCAAGCACAGTAAAACATTGCGTATTCTTTTTTAATAATATCTTGGGACTAATTAAAAAATTTAAATTATTTTTAATTCAGTCAGTCTTCTTTCTGCAGTATTTAGGAAATCTTATTTTATCCAAAATGCTGTTCACAAGAGGATTAATAAAACTGTTCATCGTAAACCTGCGAATGTTTAACTACATCGGCTCATATTTTTACAGTATTGACCCTGTTTCCTACAAACTGAAATTTGACGACTCCAAAAGTTTTAAAATCGAGTTGCTGTGTAAATGTGCAATAGCGCAACTGCTGTATTCCACCGTTTTGTTACAGCTAATAATTTTTCGAGGAAGATTTACAAATGTGCAGTTGTATGAAAGCATTCTGTATATCGCTCATTCATACACATACATGGCAACGCTGTATGTATACTACTCCAGACATGCTCAAGTTCTGGAGTTTTTCAATTCGCTTGTGCAATTGGAGCAGCAATTAATTCAAGGTAAGATACATTTGGAAAATTGTACTTAGATTAGTTGGAACGATTATTTCAATTTCCTTCTAAAACTATATTTTCTTTTAGGTGGTTTTCTGCAAATATATTTTCCTAACCGTAGCTACGTGTTGGTACTGAAAAGTTTCCAAATCTGTGCCATTTACACACCCATAGTTATACCTTGTCTGGCCATCCGTTACTGGATTAAACCCTGTGTACCCTTTGCACCTGGGTTCTGGATTCTCAAACAATGTAATCAGTTTCACACTAACATATATACGTTAGATGGGGCTCTTGCAAGCTTTTATTGGGCTTGCTCTTGCTTCTTGTTGGTATGGTCAGCGACTAAATTGTTGGCAAGCAATTTCTTCGTTTGTTACCAATTCTTTTTCGTGGGGGCTTCTTGCATACGATACTATTTAGATAATCTTTTGGTCCATATTAAAAATCGAAGCAAACAATTCAGCACTCTTGATAAGATAAGAGTTTACAAAAACCTTCAATTGATGACATGTTTTTTCAATAGACTACATCAAGATATGTTCATTTCAATGATTAGCTTTACCATCATGGTTTCATTTGTTGTTCCTGTGTTTGCTTTTTTAACCGTAAAGAGTGCAATGAGCATTCCTCAGTTTGTCATTTTGGGATCTGCGGCAGGTCAGGTAGTTTTTTGCATAACGTTTGGTTATGGAATATTCGGAGGGATTTACGACGGTTCTATTCGAACATTACGAGCTTTTCGTAAAACTAGTGTCTATTTAGGGACTAGAAATGAACGAAGGGTTTGCGTAAAAGTGGTTCATTCTCTTGGTCCATTAAAGGTTATGGTAGGATCCGTTAACTATATTGATAGACTTACACCAATAACCTTGATCGACTTTTTTCTTGGAATACTCGTAAATTTACTTCTGCTAAAGTAACAAAACTGGCACAGTAAAAATTAAGTTTTAGTTAAGTTTAGCCAGATATAATAGACGAAATGGAATTAGAAATAAATTAGTAGAAAATGGCTTCGCTTGACTAAGCAACTGTAAGATTTTTAATGAATTGTTATAAAGTACATGGAATTAATTATCGTTAATTATTTTATGAGTTTATTTTAATTCAATTCAAAATAGGATATATAGCTCATATAAAAATTTATAAATAGTATCAAGGGATCGATAACAATTTAAATGTGTGTTTTTAGGAATATCTATTATCTAATGGCAAAGTTACATGCATAAAAGCAATGTATTTGTCTAGTAGTAACAAGGCATTTGCTTCCCAAAATTTAATTATTATTGTCTTTCCCCTGTAATGGTATACATGTAGCATAAAAACTTTGACGAATAAACAGTTACTAAGAAATAGCGTGTTCTAAACTACATATATATGTTTTTGAGCTATAACTAACATTAATGAGTGAGTAGATTGTTCACTACATTTGTGAAATCACACTTAAAAAGTTACATATGATTTGGTGATAAAAATTCTAAATAGTTTATATGGGTAGATTCTACAATTCTGTTAATTTATATAAAATTGACGTATTTTTTCTATGAATAAGGTAGCCATAAAACTTGACGACAAGTATACATTTTATATATACCACCGCTTGAAAAGATAAAACTTTAGGGTATATGTGACAGCATGCGCATGGTGTCCCCGATCATACATCTAAAATTATTTTAATTATTATAATGCCTGAAATAATATGGTTACAAAACCAAACCTGACAATCAATTCAATATTGAGGCAATTCAACGCTCGAAGATACAGAATTTTAGAAAAGGTATCACTCTTGGTACATCCAGATACAAAGTGGTTACATATGATGTTAATTAATATAGGCCGAAAAATTAACGACAAGTAAATCATTTATCCGGTAGACAAAAGTAAAAATCGTATACAAATGGTCAGTGCGATAATATATCGACAAATAAATTATTTTACTCCTTAAGCCTTGTAGATACATAACTATAAAATAAGTTAATAATTTATTTAAATATATGCTTGAAGATATGAAACTTATCGGTAAGTCAAATGTGTCATGTCATATGTCTAGCTATAATACCGATGTCTATGCATTCATATTTAAAGCTTTTTATGCAAGACTATTTTAGCCTTGAAGCCATAAAACTCGACGATCAGCTCATATTTGATTAAGATCCGCACTTTAACCATAAAAACTTAGGTAATACATACCCAGTCACTGACCATACATACATCTTATCTAAATTCATATATTTATTGCCTAACATAATGTGGTTACATAATTGGGCGAGAAATTAAATATTTAGATTAAGTTCAACGCTAAAATATAGAAATTCAGGGTAGCTATATGCAGGTAAAGAGGCAGTGATCGAACATATGTGATAAAGCAGTTATATCAAGTTGTACTAATCATTAATCCATAACTACAGGTTTTTATTTAGCTTCATACATGACGCCTCTGAGGCATCATCAAATAATTATATGTATAAGTAATCTTATGGCTATGCATGTGCCATGGTATCTATTGTTTTATTTTATGTACGTAACACCACTTTTTGTTATATCAATTCACACTCGCAAAAATGGCATCAATAATTAAACCATAAAACGACGATAAGTTAAATATTCAAAATTATATCTGCCTTCAAATATATACAATTCAACTTACATGGACAGTTTTTGAGTTATTGAAATATACATCTGATGTCAAAGCCTTTCAAGGCTAAAAGCGAGTAGCTGTAAAAGGTTACTACAAATTAATTATTTAAAACACAATTCACGTTTATGTTAAATGAAAATGTAAGTGGTCAACTATAAAAGCAAAGCAGCAATTTTAATCTTAGCTAACAAAGTAAAAGGGTTCAGGTGGAGTCAAACTGCTTTGATTCTAACTTTTTTGTAAAGTTTACCCAAAACTTTGAGGCATTGTCCTAGAAAGATGCTGTTCACAAAAGGATTGATAAACCTTTTTGTCGTAAACCTTCGACTATTTAACTACTTTGGCACATATTTGTATAACATTGATCCGGTATCCTATAAGCTAAAATTCAACAACTCCAACAGTTTAAAAATCGAGCTGCTGTTCAAATCTGCAATAGCAATATCAATGTATGCTGCCGTGATTGTACAGCTAATTGCATTTCGGGGAATAGTTCCAAGTGTGCAACTTTACGAGGGCATATTTTTCGTCGCACTTGCATCCGTATACTTGGGAACATTGTCTGTATATTATTCCAGAAATGTGCAAGTAGTGGAACTCTTCAATTCACTTGTGAAACTTGAGCAACAACTTATTCAAGGTAGCTACTTGAATACAATTCGAATACGACTGTTATTTTGTTAATGACAATTTTACTAAACGTTTTATTAGGCGGTTTTCTGGACGCATTTATACCAAAACGTAGCTATGTGCTGGTGCTCAGAAGCTTT
>JAQFZG010001526.1:0-20680 GCA_034695465.1 Entomobrya nicoleti | reverse complement strand
CAAAAAATCATACTGATAAAAAAATACTATACAGAGTGCACTTTGCCATGGTTTAGTGAAGTAGTATTTTCTGGTTGCCAATTCAACAGTTTTTAAGCATGAAACATAAACACATAAGGTGCAAAAGTGATGATGAGAAGAAATGACCGATTTCACTTAACGTAATTTTTTAGCGGAATCATTTTAATTCGTTGCAATGCATTATACCTGTGAATACTAGCAAATTTTCTTATTTAAATTTTCAAACAAATACAAAATAATCAATAGTAAAACATAAATGACATAAAACTTGCATGCATTTTTAATCATCGTGATTGTTCATAAGAATTTTAAAAGATCAGTTATGCTTATGCTATATTAAATTTATCGTTATCTTTGTAATCAGTAATCATTGATCACTTTATAATCGAAGATTATTGGCTTTTAAGTGGACATTAGGCATACTTGTACTAAATCCTTCCCATTACCTCACTATTGAATTCATTCATGATAGATCGAAAAAGTTATTGATACATCTATATTTGGTTACGTTCCGTACTATCGCATCATATCACATCACATGCTTTTTATCAAAACTACAATTTACAATATGACCGACACCGTGGGATTAATGGAACCAAAGAGTTTTGATTATTTGATTTCAATGTTCTCACTTCCAATACAATAAATATTTATACAGTTTCTGGATCAATGATACCTTTATAAAAATAATGAATTAAAATTACCATTTGTATCATATGGATGGAGCTTGTTCAATGATTGTTTTTCTTATCCTTGCTTGGATTATGATAACAACGATTGCATTCAATCAGTACCCCTTAACAAATTAATCATTTCACATGAACTGATCATTGATCAATTCATCATTTTACAGTCACAAGATATTTTTCGGTTGGTTGTTCAGTGGTACACATGGAAGAATTTTTATGTCGTTATTAAGTGTACGTATTATTATGACCTCGGAATTTTTTCTAAATTCTGCCATTAAGTAAAAGTGCTTAAGCTGAAAGGACTGTTCGCTGTTGAATCAGCAAACCTGATTGGAATCGATATTTTCCTAAAGAGAACAGTAAAATTTATTACTTTCACGCTAAAATGTTCGGGTTTAACCATTTTGGTATTTTCGATTACATTGGTAAGATTACATTAGTCGAAATAGAAGTAACCAATTCATTATAATTTAAATGTTCCGTCAGTATTCTTATGTTTTGCGTTCCTTTACACTTTGTCTCTTTATAGCGGTGGCTGGGACGCTCCTCTTTTCAATTTGCATAGGACTCTACTATGGTTTTGTGGGAGAACAAACAAAGGACGAGATGCTGGTTGGGGGAAGGAATATGAAAGCGTTGCCTATCGCGTAAGATATCATAAGCATATCACAGAATTGAACCTTTATTTTTAAAAGTTAAAATAATAATGACTTATTTATGCAGCACAAGTGTAATGCAAACTAGAAAAGAACTTCAAAGAAATTAATTGTTTTTTTTATTTCCAGAGCAAGCATGCTAGTCACCTATTTCTCTGCAATTACAGTTTTAGGTATACCATTTTAAAACAGCTTGAAAATGCAACTATGTGGTTAAGAGAAGTAAGAAATGAAATTAACCAATTACATTTAACTCTACAGGTTACCCAGCTGAAATTTATTCATATGGGATACAAATCTACATAATGACAATTTTAGGAATGATTTTCATACCATTATCAACACTTATATACGTCAAAGTGTTTTATGAAATGAAGTTGACGAGTGTGTACGAAGTAAGCCAACAATCAAAATTCGAACTTGAAAATTTAATGAAAATATTGAATATAATATTCCTCACTATCATCGTTTACCTTGTTTTTATTTAGTACCTCGAACGCAGATTTGATTCCGTTTTAGTGAGATGGCTCACTTCGTTTACATTCATTCTTCAAATTCTTCTCATTAATGCAGTTGTGCTTTACGCCCCCGCTATAGCCTTGGAAGCGATTGTCGTGAGTTAATTCAAAGTCAACATGCAAAAGGATGATTCTAAAATATTTATTAGATTATTAACGAAGATGTTCACTATATTCACATCTGTTGTAGGGTTTACCTATATGGCTCTCTATCACTGGGATAGGCGTGATTGGCACAGTTTACACCTCTGTGGTATGTAAATTACATTACACTAGCCAATTATGGTTTTAATTACTCTAATAATAGGATTCGTTCATACAGTAAAATTATTTGCGAATCATCAGACAAAATCAATTTGGCAAAAAGTAGTTTATGAACCACAAATATCCTTACTTTCATTGAATACATTATCAACTTACCTTTTTCATCTTGGTCTAATTTTTCTGCCAAATTCTAGAGCTTGAATATCACGATGAAAACTATGATTTAAAAAAATAGCATTAATTTACTATAGTTTTTTCAGTTCAGGGTTTTCTAATTGAAGTATTTTTAACATCCAACATTATTGTCGGCATTATTGAAGTTTTATATTGTAAATTAGTCAAGAAACCCATCTTGAGGCCAGATCTTTTCTGTTGTGTTAGTGTCATAGCCACAGTGACAGTCAAGCGTATGCATGACGGCATGACGCGACGGTGCGGTATGACTTGACCAATCAATAGTGCTCTATCATCTATCGGAAATCTATGATGAACTCTGACATTTGATAAATAATGAATTACATGATTTAATGATTATATTGAATAGTTAATTATTCATGAATTTAAAAATATTAAATATAGCATCAATATATTCCAGTGATAATAAAAGGAGATGATAACAAGTTTTTTTGTGTGTTTTTTTTGTACTTAGGGCGGTCTTAAAGGTATGTTTTATTTAAAATATTATTTTCGAAAGCTATGTTAAAATTCATATAAAATTACTATTTTTTATTTTTTTAGCTGTGGTCTGGACGGATGTATTCCAGTTCTTTATGATTATCATCGGAATGTTTTCGATCGTTACAAAAGGATTTATCAAAGCTGGTGGAATCGAAAGGGCCTTCAAAGTTGCATCAGAGAAAGGTCGAATGGTTTTATTCGAGTAAGTAAAGTCTCGACATTATTATCATGGCATCAAGTTTTAATCAATGAATTCATTGA
Source organism: Entomobrya nicoleti (assembly GCA_034695465.1). NCBI lineage: Eukaryota > Metazoa > Arthropoda > Collembola > Entomobryomorpha > Entomobryidae > Entomobrya > Entomobrya nicoleti. Next base: position 17,593 of record JAQFZG010001526.1, on the reverse strand, counting down.
TTTTTACCAGTCGGTATGAATAAATACCTTGGGATTGGGACCTTATCGGTGTGAATTATTCACATTCATTTATGTACAGTATGCATGTATGTTTACCATACTGACTTACTGACACTGACACCTTAATAAGAGCATATTACATGCGTTACACATGTACGATAAGAGAAAAAATCTTTCTTCGGGTCATAGATTTCAGTACAAAAAACCGTATTAATTCATTTAATTATCAGTATATTAACGTTAGATAAGCCAATCAAGCACGTGTCAATTTGCAAAGATTTGTATAATAAACATTATACATAAATATAAATGAAACCGTTTGATTAAAAAAAATGTTTGCAGCTTCACGTTGGATCCATTTATGCGACACAACACATTCAACTTTTTCTTTGGTTATGGATTCACTGTTATGTCTTTGTATGGAACGCATCAGCCACAGGTTCAGAGATATTGCAGCCTTCCTAATCTGCGTACAGCAGTCAAGTAATGATTACCGATTACCGATGCATTAATCCATTTATGTGTGGGTGCGTAATTTTAATATAATTTTCACCAAATATATACTTTACATAGGGCGCTTCTATTCACCATTCCACTTAAAGTTTTTACAATGACGATTGTCCTGTTTACTGGAATAAGCAGTAAATGAATATGATATTTCATAATTTGTTTTAATTGCTTAAAATGTAAGAAAATTGTTAAAAGGGTTTTATTTTAAATAGTCGTTGCAACTTATGCGGGATGTTGCCCGATTTTGCTTGGGCATATTAGCAAACAAGATGCAATTATACCATATTTTGTAATTGAAGAACTGGCTTTTATTCCCGGAATGATGGGAATTTTCGTATCTTGTATTTTTAGTGCAGTTTTAAGGTAAATGGTCATTAACTGTCAAAAACACTTGATGTTTCAAATTATAAAACTAAATATATTGTCGATATTTAGTTCGGTCTCATCAACACTTAATTCGCTTTCTGCGGTAACATGGGAAGATTTTTTGGCGAAGATTAACCTATTTAAAAACATGAAAAGTACTTCTCAAGCCCAGTGTACAAAAGTTCTAGGTAAGCCATTTTAACTACGAATATCTTGATGTTCCAAAAATGAATGTCAATAGTGCATATAATTTCAATAGTTAATATTTTAATTTGGTTTGTTCAAAAGCTGTTATATATGGGGTATTGAGTGTACTTCTGGCTTTTGGTGCACAAAATCTTGGAGCGATATTCCAAGTTACAATGACTGCAGTTGGAGCAACAAGTGGACCATTAGGGGGAATATTTCTTTGTGGATTGTTTATACCTTTCATGAATAAATTTGTAAGTGTTTAATTTTTTTTTTCATTATGAACAAAGGTGCAAACATGTCATATATTTTCTTCTTTACTGAATTGAGTGATAATCTATTTCAGGGCGCTATAGTTGGAATGCTTTGTGGATTGGTGACAATGATGTTCATTGGAGTAAATAGTTTTATTTTGGGGAAACAGTATGCTTTATATCCGCGTCTACCCACGGATATTGATGACTGTCCTGCAGAAACGGACTTTTCTAAACTTGTAAATATTACTAATCCAGCAATACCGGATTTGTGAGTGAACTAACATTATTCTAAAAATTAACGCAAAAAACAAACAAAAAAAACTAATGTATAACAAAAATATTCCCCGATATGCACTAACGTTCAACAGTGGATTCCCAGAGAAATTATATACTCTGTCCTACATCCTGTATCCTTTCATTGGAGCTGTAATCACAACTATTATAGGCTGCCTTGTATCAATTGCTACTGGAGGTTAGTACTACAGTTATTCCATATATTTCTTAAAGCATAAGTAAGATTTTATTACGTTCAAAACTAAGACACGTATGGAATACTTCTTATTAACTAAATTTAGGGCTGTGTAATAACCACAAAATAGAAGAAAGGTATTTACATCCATGGATACGTGGATTCTCTTGTGTGCGACGTTACATAAGACCGGACAGGTATAGTACTGAACTCAAGGAATCTAAAAAATATTTTAACCCTACTAATAATTTCAATAATAAGCACGAACGTACGTACGAACCAGTTCAAGAGGATAAAAGCATGTATTAAATAATGATATGAATAAAAAATACCAAACAATAATGTGTACCATGATTTTTAAGTATTATTTTTTTTGCAATAAACGTAGTTAGTTTATTTTTCACAGAAATGATATATGTAAAATGTCATATATTCCCCTGATTCAAGTTTAAGTCATTATTTCTAAAAGTCTTTTTCTCGTTTAAAATAGCGATCACGGTAACATGTATAAAAAGTAAAAAAGCATCATCGTAGAACGAATTTTAAGTTATTTAAAATCATCATCGTCGTCACTGGAATCGTCCATTACAACAATGCGTTTTCTTTGTTTCGCTCGACTAGTACCCGACTTTTGAACTGGCTTGGCATCCCTTTTTCCGCGACGAGTTTGTCGACCCGAATTACCAACGGCTATTTCCTTTTTAGCTACATTCATAGCTTGTGTAAAAGCTCCAACATCCATGTATTCAACCTCATCATCTCCTTGACAAAATGAATCCTGTTAATTAAATGAAAGTTAAGTTTTATAAGACAAAATTGAATATTGAATAACAATTTAGAAGCATGGAATATTCTTTCCATACATCTTCATAGGTTTCCCCAGTTTCGTCCATTGGGCTTCCGTAATTTCTAGGTGAGAGTGGTTTTTCAATACGTCCAAACCTTGCTGGAATAGAATCCTTTACGCTCTCCAGGTACATAGCTTGTTGACTAGAAAATAAGAATTATTGTTGACTTTACTCTATGTCCCTTGCATATTTCAGCTAGCTAATTGACGAGGATTCATAATGATAAAAATTGTCACAATTCCAACTAATTAACGCTAACAATTACCTAGGTGTCACTGTATCATCGCCATCATTAGTAACAAAGGAATCATCCATGTCATCCAGCCCTTCATACTCAAATTCATTTTCGTCTTCAAAGGAAGTCTCACTTCCACTGGCATCAGCTTGGGAGGCAATATAAGGGTTTCTTTTGTCCTTTTTTTGTTTCGGTCTAACTATATTACGTTCCAGTACGTACGGGGATTCATTACCACCGAACAAATTGCATTTCACCGAAGCAGAAGGTTGACCGCGGCTTGAGGATGGGAGGTTGAGTATAGGGGACGATGGCTCAGGCTCCCAAGGTTCTGCGCACAGAAGGTTAAGTAAAGGAGACAATGGTTCGTCTTCCTCAGATTCTGCGGATGGCGGGTTAAGTACAGGGGACAATGACTTACGTTGCTGGGGTTCTGGGGAACGGAAATTAAGTACAGGAGACAATTGCTTTGGTTTTCGAAGTGATTGAGAACGGAAATCAGGTGTAGGAGAAATTGGGTTCGATATTCGGAGTGACGGGGGTCGGGGGTTACGTATTCTAGACAGTGGCCGAGATGGCCGGAATCCTGAGGACGGAAGATTAAGTATGGGAGACAATGCCTTTGGTTTCAGAAGTGATGAAGAACGGGTATCAGGTGTGGGGGACACTGGGTCAGATATTCGGAGTGATGGGGGTGGGGGGTTACGTGTTCTAGACAGTGGCCCAGACGGCCGGAACCCCGAGGACGGAAGATTAAGTATGGGAGATAATGACGGAGATTTTTCGTGAATTCTTGGCTTTGGATCTTCCACATGTGCTGTATCGATGGATAACGTTTTCTTCTTAAATTTGAACTTTTTAGTTGGTATAACTGGAGCTGCAACCGTTTCTTTCTTACTACCATCATCAGTGAATTTGACAGTTGAATGAGCTGAGCTGGCTAGTTTACAGTATTCAATCGATATGTCATCATCCATTTCTTGTAATCTCTGCTTGGAATTTTGTTTATTGGTTTCCAATGATGTATTTAAACTCGAGGCAGAAGAAATCTTGAGAATGTCGTCACACCGCTTGCCGCGACTAAGAGAGCCTTTTCCAGCTGTTCTTTGAGGTACAACTTGGATAGTTGGTACTTTTTTCTCAGGTACAACTTGTGCAATTTGTGCTTTTTTTGATCTAAGTTTTTGTAGTCTGTCGAGAAATCGGTTTTGTCCAACTTCAGGTGAAGCAGAATATTCGCTTCTAATCTCATCATCCGAGGAAGATTCTTTGGGTGGGGTCATTGGGGCTGGAGTTGGTTTGTTACAAAGAGTATCACGAGAAATATTCTCCTCCACTTTATTTGGGGGTGAGTCATCGAAGAAATTGTCATCAAACATTGCCATATCAAACTCTTCGTCGATGAATGGTTCGTCCAAAACTGCAAGTTCATCGATGTTTTCATGATGTGTTTTCACCTCTAAGTTAGAGTTATTATAAGTACTTCCTTTCATCTCTTGATCTTCAAAGTTGCTATTTGTAACCGTAGCCTTCTTTTTTGTATCATAATTTGTGGAGGTATTATGATTAGTCTTCTTCGCTACGTCATGGTCTTTAAGGTTGCTCTGATAAGTATTCTTCCCTGTTTCTGCTTGATGATCTTTGGAAGCGTCATGATATGCCTTCACTTTTCTCTCATCTTGTTTAGGCTTGTTTTTATAAGCTTTCCCTTCTACGTCATGATTTTTAGAGGTGCAATGGATAGCCTTCGTCTGATTCATCTCACGTTCAGCAACGTGTGGTTCTATCGGATTTCCACATTCACAAAACTCTTCGTTCAAGTAGGAAAACGACTCCCTCGACTTTATACTATATTCAATTGCTGCCAACGCCTTATCATCTAGCAGCAGCTTATCTAAGTTTTTAATACCAGCTTTTTTAGCAATGACACTAATAGATGTGGTAGGTGGGAATTTCCTTTTATAGAAAGTTGTACAAGGTTTCCAATCGTTTTTATCTGTCTTATCAGTATCAAATATTTTTGGATACACCGAGAATGTATTAAATGCTTTGTTATCCTGTAACATGTGCACGTGCATTCCCTCTTCATTGCCATAGTCATCATCATCCTTAATCGTAATGACAGGATGAGGATCTACGATGACTGGGACGGATTCCTCTCTTCTGCGGGGTGAGGGTTGAGATTGAGATGATGCCTTGTGCATTAGCTCAAACAACTTTGCTATGTTATTTGAAGACACATCAGAACCAGCTTTCTTTTTATTTGCAGTCTTTGGTTGTTGCTTTCTTTTGCTTTTCGATGGCACTAGGGCTGGGATCGGCTTGGATGGTCCTTTCAATTAATTAATTAAAAATTAACAATGCATTTTGATCACACAAATGATATAGTGAGATTATAAACGAAGAAACTAATACCAGGTTCTTCGTCATCAATGTCCACTTCCATCGGCTCAGGTAGATGATCGGGATTCTGTTCAGTTGTCAAAACGACGGATAATTTGTAGCAAGTTGGATCCACGCCTGCAAGTGTAAGATAAATGTTTGATCATGCATGATTACATGCGCAAAATTAGCCAACAGTTAAAAACCAATCACGGACACACATACCTGCAGGCACCATACGAGGACTTTGCTTGTACAAAAATGGTTCAAGCTTCTGTGGATCAGTTATGCTTCTACTAATGCTGGAATGCAGGCTGAAACTAGCAAGATAGCTCTGAAATGCAATCAACACACAAAAAATATTTAAACTGTCAGCACTAACAATTATAACGTAGAATTAGTTTAAAACGTACCTTTTCCTCTTTTCCATGAGTTAAAAGAAACACAGTTTTTCCCTCCCGTTGTCTTCCAGTACGACCCATTCGCTGAATTAAGCGCGTAGGAGATTTACTTGCATCAAAACAAATTATCAAGTCCACTTCGCCAATGTCCAAGCCTTCTTCGCCAACGGAAGTGGACACGAGTACGTTGAAGCCACCATCCCGGAATTGCTGCACTACCTGTACTTGATCCTTTTGTTTTAACCCACGGCCCACAGAGCTGGTATTCGCTTGTCCAATGAATACCATGGGTTTCACCATTGGGCGAAGTGAATTCAGCATATTACCGATTTCTTGAACACTATCACGATACTAAATATTAAAAAACATCAGATCAAATTTGCTTTTAGATTCGAACTTTAAAACAATAATGTTAAGGTAGTGCAATTTTAAATTATTTACCTGACTAAATATCATCACTCTTGTCGTCGTATTCTTGGTTTCATATTCAAGGAAATGTTTCTGCACAATATCTTTCAATACTTTTAACTTCGGATGACTTAAAGTGAAATCCACCTCTTCGTGTAAAAACGATCGATTTGTAACATTAGCACGAGGGCTGCCCACCTAAATCATAAATTGATGCAATCGGATAATGAAGTTTGTAAATAGTAGTAAAAACTCACATACGTGTATAAAATATACCTTCGAAAAAAGACCGGATACATTTAGATCGAAATCGAAGGTAGAATTTTCTGCCGAAATGTTCAATTTCTGTTGTACTTCATCCAGCAAAGTTTGCATCAGTGTATTTTTCCTTAACTCGGCAGTTACAGCGGCATTTCCTTTTTCTTTGTTTAGCACCCCTGATAGTAAAACGTTTTATTTCCATGATTTGAATTGATTTCAGTTAGTAATTTGTATCGTTAGTCTAAAAGTTATAAAATTACCGTGCAAAAATATGTAGAAAGTGCGCAGACCATGACTAATCAGTATTTCTATCGAATGGGCCAAAGATATACAGACTGCAAAGTCAACTTCAATGTAACCTTTTTGATAATTGGGAATCTTGGGGGCAAGATTTTGACGAAATGTGTCTCGAGCCTTCAAAATCTACATTAAAATGTAAATAAGCCACACATGTACACTTTTCATAAAAACTCCGTTGATTTTGGATCCTCAACTTTGTCCAAATACTTACTTGAAATTTTGAATAAGATGTACCATCTCGTCCACTCAGCGCGTTGCACTTCATTAGCTTACCAGTATATATCTGAAAAACCTAAAGTATTAAAAGTAATTAAATTTAACAAATGTGTAATCGATAAGGTACAAATGTCATTATAAAGAATTAATCGTGTTTGTACTGTAAAAATACTTACCTCAGTCATTTGGTCATATACACTTTTTAAATACGAATCAAGTTTGACCACAATCTTTTCACTTTTCTTTTCGTGAATATACGGAAGAATGTCAAGAGAATCTTCAGAGCGTAATTCCACACGAGCTATTAGTAAGTTTTTGAAAACCTAGAGAAATGAACACATCAATGTTGCAAAAATCATTCTTCATCACGTAAAGTTTAAAAAGGCATATTGGCCAGTTATCAAAATTACCTGCTTTACAGCTTGTAGGTCACCTCCAGGAGTTGCACTCAAGGCCAACACGCGAAACAGTCGATTTTTCTGAGATATTTTAGCAATCACTTGCACATAAGCATGATTACCAAGTGCCTTGTGAGCTTCGTCGACGACAACGCAGCGCACATTCTCCGGATTAAAAAAAGCTCGCTCTAAATCACTCAACATGACTTGTGGTGTTAGAAAGAACACAGTTTTAGTTTTCCATAACATTTCACGTTTCTTAGGAGCAATTTGTCCCGTCAGTTCAACCGTCTTAGCTGGAGAGATTCCCACAGTGTTGTGACATGCGTCCAATTGCTGTGTAACAAGTGGTCTCGTTGGAGCTAAGAACACAACGAGTCCAGTCGGGTACCAGCGTTGAAAATTATACATGACAACAGCAGAGATAAAAGTTTTGCCCAATCCTAAAATTAAATAAAATGTAGTGTATGAATACCCTTGAATATTCTCAAAATTACACTGACTGTTCCACAACAATAGACAAACCTGTTGGTAAGCTGACTAGAGTATTATTGAATAGGGCAGTCTTTACAATTTCGAATTGATAGTCACGAACCGGCCGGTTGGTAGGATAGATCCACATGCTACCTACGCCACAATTCATACAAGATTTTGTTGAGCGATTGAAATGCATTTGTAAGAGAAAATTAATAGCTAACCAATCCAATATTTGACAAAAGGAAATGTACCTGACATGGGATCAAATCCTTCCAGTTCTGTAGCATTGTTGAGGGATTCAAATGCTTTCGTAATGGAGTTGTTTTCAAGCTCAGCTTGCCTAATTAGATGTTTACGCGAAATAAATAGTTAGCTTTACGACTTACATTTAAGTATATAATCGTATAAGTAATGTGAACTTACTCCAAAGCCATATTGCATAGTTCATCGTCATCATCCAAATTAATAACAGCAAATGATTTGCTTAAATGAGCGGCACCTCGTCCTCTTCCTCGACCTCTACCACCGGAAGTACCCCGACCCCGATTGGAACCTCGCCCGCGTGAATCCTTTAATTGCTTCGTTACATTCATTCTGAGGATGTCGACCCTGTTGCAAAGAAGAATATTAAGCTGCTAAATTATACTAATAAAATCATTAGCTAGCCCATTTTTTTAATGGATTCCCACACAATTCCAGGTTCATAAAAACAGTTTTATCAAATTTCTCATAAGGCGAATTGCTTGCTCATTTGGCAAACCAACAACAACTTTTGGCATTCACACACTTGTAATATAATCAATCTTAAAGCTTAAACCGTTTACCTTACCTTCAATTTGATTAGTGCCGATGCATAAATAGAATTGAAACAACGTCGTCACTCCAGTAGAACATATCAAAGATAAGTTTCATTTCATGATTACGCAAATATTGTCGATGATCCTCTTAACTCACTAATTAATTTGTCGTACAAAGATTTGAGCAGCAATGTATTCACGAAAATCAAACTATAATTTACAAAAAAGTTGCGTCTACGTTACATAAGAAGAAATGTTTCATTTAAAAATCAACAACAACTACTTAAACTATTACGAAACCAAGTTTAAATTAGTTAATTATTGTGAGCAGTTAACAATTTAACTGCTTGCTGGCAAAATGCTAGAAAAAATGTTAACTTAAACAGAAGAAAGCTGTAGCTGTACAAAGAATCTCTATTTAGCAGCTCATGCTGGAATTTTTGTTCTCTTGCTTGGTTTCATTGCATTGTTTACATACGGCTATGTTGCGTAGCCGCCACTACATCTCAAACCAGCAGATGAAAAGTCGAATCATAACTTGCCCTACAAGTATACTCGTGGGGATACTTGAGAATGAACAAAGGAACTTTCTAATATTACGTTTACACACATCTCGCATCTTGCCAAAACGCTTTTGAATTACTACTGTTATACCTGGCGCTGACCATTTCTATTTTTAATTCTCTGAACTGTACTGGGTGTGTGGTGTATGGAAAGGCTTCATGTTCTTAATTTTTGTAAAGAAATGAAGCAATTATAGTTTTTTATATCCCAATTTACTACACTACAAAGCAATTAATATCATCACCTGTTGAAAAATCCTGGAAAATGTAAACATTTGGTAATTAACCTGTAAGTTACTGGCTTTCCCTAATGACATGATCAATAAGGGTTTCAGGGCACGTGAGTACTCTAGTTGTGGTAATCTATGAATAAGTTTTTAACTGCAATTCACAATTTAAAAATATATAAACCTAAACAAAATCATTAGCGTGAAATTAATCTAGTATTGTTAAATAATTAAGGACATAAACCTGGCCCATTCACTAAATAATTATAAAGCAACAGCAACTTTTATACATTTGACAACAAACTCAGAAATAAACATATACACGCGACATGTGCTCAGGATTGTCTCCAAATACTTTTTACACGTCACCAAACTAATTTGTCCAGTCTCAATACACCCCATACGAAGCAAATCATCTACTTGTACTACTAATCCTTAATTGTGTGACAGCTTTCATGATTAATGAGGGCGCAAATAGGCTGCATGCCATGCTAAACTGTTAAATGTACACAAAAAACTAATTTCTGACTGATGGCATTTTGCAGGCAACAAGTCATTTTTTTCCAGGCTCGCGTCACTTAAAAAAAGGATTTTATAGGTTGATGCAAATGGTCTGGTTTCCTATTTAATCTGATGTTGCTCTCTGCTCCATATATACATACATATAAAGGTGAAAAGACTGGCCAAGCTGCCAGGTTTGAGGAACAAAAGGGAAGAGCTGTAAGTACAAACATGCATAAGCACCTGTCGAGCCATGTGCCAGGATTAGGAAGTGTCGAAGCATGGTGCTCGGGCTACTTATTAATTCCCCGTCTTCTTGTCTGTCTTGTCGTGTGTCGTGTCTGCATCCACAATCCATAATATCTTCCTTATGGCGTAGGGGTGATGACTGCAGAGTGCTCGGTTTTGGCGCATGTGTTCTACAAACTGGAAATAGATTTTTGTTGCCAATTGATACTGAACCACCGACTTCGGAACCAGTTGAAATAACGGGCTAGGCGCATATTATATATTTATGCATATTAGCTTACAACAACGGACAAGTGGATTAATTGGACTTCCTGCTAGACACCATAGACGGGAACTGTATACAAGACACTATTATGGGGCCATGGCAAGAATAACTTGACAGTGGATTTAAAAAGTATATCGTCGCTACTTTCACGAAACAGTTTATTTGAGATGTTTTTTTATTTCACTAAATATTGATATTTCCTGACTGAATGCTTTTTACTGTTTTTTGTCAACTTCGACTTTGCTAATGATGTAGTACGGTCACTGCTTTTTTCGATTATGACGGAGTAATTTAAATTTAAAGTGTTTACGCTTCAGTTGTCATCATAAAATCATTTTATAACATAACAGAATGTAGCAAGAAAAAAACCCTCAAGAAAATATATATTTGTATTAGTATAGGCATAATATTATGTATGCATGCGTACAGGGGTCACAACAAGGTTTTTCTGATGGTAAAATTTGGGTAAATGTCATGGGTAAAAAAATCAAGTAAATGACAATTTTAGGGCTTAAGATCTAGAAGCTTACGTAAAATGATGTAAATGTGTACTTGAAAACTAAAATAGACATTTTGTTGAATGTCACCCATCTCAAGTTTATTATATTATTGAGCACTCCATAGCTCTTCCAATTAATAAGTTCTGTAAAAATAAGATAATAAAACCTCTGATGGAGAGAAAAAAGGAAGGAAATGCTGCGTTTATTGTACGCATTTTATGGTGCACATTATGGGATTCGTTCAACTTCTGCAACTAAGAAAACATCATAAAACGTGATCTAATGAACCGTTGTAATGAAGAACCGCGCTGAGCAAACAAAGGTTGCATGGACAATTAGTTGTTTGATGAAGATTTCTCAGAAATTTGGAAGAAAGGCTAAACTTTACATTAGTAAAATTTAACTAATGATATAAATTACTACATTAGATTGAGTGGAAGTTGGAATAATTTTCTCATATTATTTCCTGAGGCCTAACATTTTGAGAAGTGAAAATGAGAATTCGAATTTAAAACTCTGCGATTAACCCTGTGCATGGCCGGTTGGATGGACTGATGGACAGATAGAATCTCTCGATAAAGAAACCCTACGCTCTACGTGTTAATTTAGCTGGCAACCGCTTGCCCTCAGATTAAGGGGATGAAAGTCATGTGCCTTTAGTCAGAATATACATACATATAAGTACAGCAACAATATCAGGATATCCCGAGTCCCTTATTCAATGGTACTTGACAAGGGATTAATACACATGGACAGAGGAGCACTTGGCAACTGTGGTTGTAAGACTGTAATGGCTAAACAGGTAAGAAAAACAAAATGTAATGATGAGCGATTTAGATAGACTGCTTTTCAAGTGACGTAAAGTTGAGAGAAACCTTAAAACCAGAGAGATAGAATAAGGCTTATACATATTCATGAACAGCCATGAGAACGTCTCCCACTCCAAACTACATAATCATTACCACATTTACTAATCAGTGTTTCATTCCATCCCGCCTGTCTACTTACGGGTACCTTTTTTTTATTCCGAGCTGCTTAAAAATGTGGTTAAAATCTACGTAGGGGATCATTCTTGTGGAAGCCGAGCGAGTGAGTGTTACGAGTGTGTTCTTTCTTTCTCAAGAGAGATCTGAAAAGTGCTCTTTCTTTTTACTTATTAACATTCCAGTGAAACAAAATATTTTTTTATTATTATAAAAAAACTCAATTGTGGATAAACTTAAGGCCGTTCCTCATCTTACTGCTTAAGGTTTGTTTATTTACCTGTTCAATTATTTTTGTGCTTTATTTTCTCTTGTTACTCAGGCGAACTATGTGACCAAATCAAGGGCAAAGTGAGATAGGATTTTAGAAAGTGTGCTTCTATGCAACCTGAAAAAAACGTAGTTTTTCTTTCATATTCATATTTAAAAAATAAAAGTTCAATCATTCACTTCATTTTGGTAGATAAACCAAACCGAATATGTGAATATGTGATAGTTATACACACGCTTGAAAACGGGATTTAATGCCGGATTAGAGTTTGAATTATAACATACGCATGATTTTCGTGATCTTCTTTTTATAAATATGATTTTTGAGAGGTTTTATGCTCTACTTCCTGTGTCTTGTACACATTGATTATCAAGTCTTTCAGATTTAAGTTAATAATTTTTTACACTTCAAAATTAGTCTTAATAGCGTTAGCTCGATTCATATAAATTTAGAAATCAAATTCTTCTTTGTATGTATTGGTAAGGGACAAGAATAAGTGTATTTGCACATTATCTCTATCAAACAGAATACCAAAAATCTTCACAACAAGCAATATTTAAATATAGTCCGTAAATAAAATCATTTTTTAGACCTGAGCAAGTGCCTTCAATTTAACACTTAAATTTTCATGAAAATATTGTATGTATTTTCGAAGACTTTTTTTCTTATCCGTTAGTAATACTACGAAAATGAAGATCGAATCAATCTGGTTAGATACTTGGTTTTTCATAGATCATAAGTTTCCTTCACCATTACTTGTTTTCTATTATTTTTGAGTGGACAATATAACCCACAAAAATATACATATTCTTAATACTGACTTGTGGCTCATACACTTACTCTCAATAGGATCAGTTTTGGGAAAAGTCATGTTGTGCTTTTTCCACTAATGTGAAAGCTATGTTGAAGTGTGCAGAGTCCAGTACATTAGCACGCGTGCATACAATATTCAGCAGCGTTTAAAATGATTCATATGAATGACGCAAATCTAGTCACTTTGTTCACAGAAACAAATTTTCCGTTATTTTTATACTATTTTGTCCAAATAAAACATCGATTTTCATTAAGCACATAATAGTTATGACATGTTGTCTAAATCTGCAAAATAGAGAAAAGTTAAGGGCTTCATCCTTTTATTCGTTATTTATTATGCCCATTGCTTTCATGTATTGACATAATTAGAAAGGTTTAGGTAGGGTCGTGTCATTGCTATTACGTTGCACAATATAAATATAACATGTCGGGGTTTCTTTTAACATCTACTAAAATCTCTTAGTGTACATTTCTTAATCAATAATAAGCAATTGAAAATGAATGGAATTTTTGCCACAAAAACACAGATTAGGTGAAAATTTAGCATGTACCCTAAATAATCAAGATAAGCAAGCATTGATATGCGAAATAAACAGAATATAGCATTGTTTAGTCAAAAGCACCAGAAATAGTTCGCAAGTAATACATTCTAAAACTGGCGTAAGGTTTTATACAGCTTGGAAGTTTTGAATCATTTTATCGCAATGTCCAGTTATACATATCAAATCTTGTTGTAGATATTTCTGTCTGACTATCTGTACACAGGTTATCATTTATTGGCTTTAGACGTGACACAGAGACAGTTGCCATACTGAAAATCGGTGAGATGTAGGTCGAATGTCATATTTGCTCTTTAAATGTGCAGTGGTTGTGAATTAGAATTGTTCATAATTTGCATAATAGAATTGCGAACCAGTTCAACGGTTGAAGTAACTTTGTTGAAATCGTATAAGCAGATAGCTTTAATTACTCATGCAACCATCAAAAAAAATATTTGAGGCGTCGTTGAAATCTTCTGCAAGTACGATATCAGTCTGCTAAACAATTGGTCAAGTAACTCCTCTGTATGACTTTTCGAACTACCTTTTCTGAACCTATGTATTATTAGCTTGTAATTTTATCATGTATGTATTTTAAACCACAATGGTACTATAACATAATATTTTTATTTCAGAATGATGAAGCCAAATCCTGGTGATTCCTGGACAACTTTAGTTATAACATTCGTGCTTTGTATTATTATCTGCTATTCTATCTATTTGCGAAGGCATCGAAGAATTATATCGTCATCTGATTACTTATCTAAATTGTTACCTTCTCCCTTTCAACTTCCTATAATTGGGCACCTGCACTTGCTAAATGGGTAAGTTGTAAAAAAGCTAAAAAGTAATTTATGCGCATATCATTTGAGCATTTGAGCTAAGAAGTAATTTATATGTGTGACAATTTGAGCATTTTCTAGTTAAGTGAAAATTGTCATCACGTATTGAGAAAATGCACAGTGGCTTATGCATGATTGACATGCTCAAAAAACAGTCTCATGCAGGATTATTGCTTTGTCTTTTAGGAATCCCTTTGCTGCCATGAACAATCTCTCAAAAAAGTACGGGGAAATATATGCATTGCAGATGGGGACCGTCAAGACAGTCGTTGTTAGCTCCATGCGACTCATCAGGAAGGTACTGATTGATCAAGGTGCTTCCTTCGGCGACCGTCCTAATTTCCTCCGCTACAACATTTTATTTAGCAACGATCGTGGAAATTGTAAGTTTTAATTGTTTTTACATCGATACACCGATACTCATTTTCATAATTATCTCAGGGTTTCTATTGTCATGAATATTTCAACCAACCAACAAAGAAATTGCTATGCACAATTCCAATTTGTGGGGAATAGCTTTGCTGATATTATTTTCTTCGCCATACTTAATAGATTGTTATTGTTAATTTATATAGCTCTAGCATTCTGTGACTGGTCTCGAGTTCAGAAAACTCGTCGGTCCTTAGCTAGGCGGTACTGTTCCACCGGAATTTATGCTGATAGAATCACGGCTGCCATTGAACGATCTGAAATTCAGTTCAGTAACATGCTACAGCACACTCTAGAAAATGAAGGGTCCGCTGCAAAACATCTAAAGTTAAACATTCAAAAGGCATGTGCCAGTGCCTTCCTGGACTTTTTTTGCTCTGAAATTGTTGAGGACTGGAACAACGATGAGGGCTTCATTCAAACTATACAGAAATTTGACGAAATATTCTGGGAAATAAACCAAAGTCATCCCACCGATGTACTTCCTGGATTGGCCCCGCTTTTCCGAACTCATTTACAAAACTTAGCGGGCATGGGAAAATCTATCCGAAGCTTTGTACTGCGTCGGATTATTGAGCCTCACATGTGAGTTGTTTAGATATTCATTAATTCCATATTGTCGCGCTTTCGAAATCATACCATTTACTTTATTAATTCATATTTCCAATTTTCATTATAGGAAAACCTTGGACAAGGATAATTTAGAAGATTTTGTGGATATTCTGCTGGCTCATTTAGAGGAGGCCGAGCCGGAAGATATGTTGACTATGGAACAGGTACTATTTGAATTGGAGGACTTTTTAGGAGGCCAGTCTGCAGTGTCAAATCTTATCGGGAGAGCAGTAGTGGAGATTGCAACTGTTCCTGGGATGTCCACAAAAATATATCAACAAGTAAGCACGTTTTACTTGTATAGCGTTTAGTCAAAATATGCCCAAAAAACATATTTTAACACATGAAATGTAAAAACAAACCAGTATCTTGTAACGTATGACATCACGTTGTTCAACAATGGCTTTGGAATACACTGGTAAAAACACTTTCACCGTCTGTATATCCAGTTTATCGCATGCAACAATGAACAAAGTACTTACATGGCTGTGTATGCACACGTACATTGTAAAAACTGTTTCTAATGTTTGGCATCTTTTTTATATTGTGTAGCATTTTGAGGAGGGCAATTCAGATTACATCTTGGCCGTGATTTATGAGACTCTAAGAAAAACGTCATCACCCATTGTACCCCATGTCGCATCAGTTGATGCCCTTTTAGACGGTAAGCACGCAGTACCTTTTATATTGATCTATTTTATGAATGAAGCTAGTTTTATTGTCAACGAACATTTGTTTTAAATTGTTTTAAAAGTGATACAACTATTTTTTCGTTAAGAATTTATCGAAATACCATTTTAGTGCATTTATGGCAAAGTCAATTTTTAAATCATTTGGACCTCATGATCCCTAGACATACTCGAACGATTTCCTGAGAAAATTAATAAATAATGTATTCAATGTATTTTGTTTTGTTTTATAGGCTACCTAATTGAAAAGGGCACCATGATCTTGATAAATAATTATGATCTCAACTCCAGCTCAGAAAACTGGAAAGATCCTGATACTTTCATGCCTGAAAGGTTCCTCACAGAAAGTGGCAAATTTTGGAAGCCAGCACACTTCATTCCATTCTCCAATGGAAAGCGTTCATGCATGGGTTATCAGCTTGTGGAAAAAGTGTCATCAGCTCTTATACTTGGCATCATTAAGAGCTTTGACATCACCAGTACATCAAATCCGAATAAATTACCACATTCCTGTGTCGCTATTCATCCGATGGAGGAGCTTAGAGTAAATCTTATTCCCCGGTTATCGTAGCTAATTTTTTTTAAATGTAGAAACTTCTTTTTGTTTTGGTGAGACTTAAATGCATTTAAAGTACCATAAAGTATGTTGTAATTAATAATCTAGTTAACTTGAATAATTAAAAGGGAAACGGTAATTTTTAAATTTATCTGTACACACATTTCTTTTTTAATGATTTAAAGAAATAAACGAAAACATTTTCGTTCATGAAAGTTCAAACAAGGAAAAGGATGCTCCTATACAATAAATAATACTAAAATATTCATACCAAATTAACAGTTTCGTTTCCTTCTCTCTTTTTGTTTGCATGCATTTGACAATGGTTGAGACAGGTTAAGTGGACTACCGGGGTAAAGTGAAAACATATTAAATTAACATGAGTTAATTTCATACATTGTGGAACTTTGCGACAAATTTCGTAAAAAAATGTGCCAAGAAGGATAAAAATCGTATTCATGTAAAACTAAAAGTTATGCAAGAAATGATGGTGTGTTTTGCGTTCGATCTGCTTTCCCACGACATTTGTTGGAATTGCTGTCATTTTAAATTAAACATACAGAAAAGATTTTAAAGTCGACGTTTGCGAAAAAAATCCAATCTTGGCATTTTTAAAATTTCGCACAGCTTTTGTTATAATAGTGCCCTAATGCTTCGAAATACTGTTAGAGAATGCAAATAGTAGTAGATCAGATGTAAAGATGAGCTTGATTTCGACTTTCAGGGCGAAATTTACGTGCATGAAAAAATCATATAATTTAAGTAATCTTTAATCTACGAAGTACAAGACAATGAATACATATTATTATGTACATACGTCTGTGTATGTGTTGTGTACCATTTTCACTCTCACCGACTCACCACCACCACCACTGCACTGACTCAAATTTTCTAATACACTAAATGCACACATCTATTACTATTGCTATTGTATAGGCATGTATGATGAAAGTTACTTGGTTTTTCTTTGCCAACTTCGTTTGTCTGTAAGTCCGATTTGCTTGAAACTTTTTCAATAGCAGAGCTAGTCATCTAGCTAT
>JAQFZG010001525.1:0-20681 GCA_034695465.1 Entomobrya nicoleti | reverse complement strand
TGATGCGTCAGCAACAGTGATTATATTATATTCAAGATTCTAAAATATGACAAAGTCGAAATAACGTGGATTACGCCACTGTTAAAAATGTTTGAAAATAGATACATATAAAGTTTTAATCGCCCTTATAAGTAGACTGAGAATGACAATACAATAGAATTACAAAAGAGAAAATACATTAAAAAATTTAAGTGTTTCTGGTTTCGCGATATAATTTCTCGGCAGATATTTTAACAAATATTAAACTAGGTGATTGATAGACAATTCATATTAAAAGGTTTAGCGCTGATAGTGTTAAGACTGACTTTAGTTCCAAATATAAAAGCATATGGTACAATGGAAAATACGAATAGCTTTCAATATTCAAGAGCTAAGTTTTGGACAGGTGCATTTCATAAATGAACGATTATAAAGATAAAAGCGAATCGAACATACGACCGAAGTTTCATTTCGTTTTCTTTGTATTTTTGGTAACCATTATTTTAGGCATGACATTTTTTGCAAAGTTTGGAGCTTAAAACACTCCAGGATTTTCACGAATGGAGAGTTAACAATTTTAATCCTAATTTTTTTTGGTACGCTATTAAATAATCGAACTAGATACATTTGATTATTGTATTTTTTGAAAAAGTTAACTGGTTGCTTAATACTAGCAGTTTCTTCAATGTCGGATGAATACAATTTTGTATTAGAAATTAGGTCTTCAAGACAAATTCAGGTCAAACATATGAACGATGCTGTCTCAAACTAATTAGAAGGACGCTTTACCGTTTAATTCAGCGTACTTTTTATGCTAATTTCCATTTGATTAACTCACACAACTGCACACAGCAGCTAAATAAATTACAAATTGCATACAACACAAAAGCTTTGAGCATCTTTCCCTGAATATTAAGAGCAGGGACTCTATGACTCTCCGTGAAAATATCAACCAATACCTTTGTTGGACTAATTACCTTTATTCGATCTTGAACTCTTTCAGCTTTAGCTAGTCCAAAGTATTCTTCCAACCAATACCGATAAATACCTGACTCAACCAACTTCTGAATCACTTTTGATAATTTACCATGTTTTGGAGGAAGTACGCCATAGAAGTTCATGCCCGAAGAAATAAGCTCCTTTCCAAGGTAGCATTCCTTAACTTTAGAACCCATCGAGTGTTTTGTTACTGTTTTTGCATTTATCAAGTTTTTTGCCATACTGACCCATCTAGAAACCGCAGGCCATGTCATTAATGTGGCTTTCTTGTTCCCAAACGCTAATTCGTTAACAAATTCTTTTCCATGAACTTCAGCAGAGTTTGTTAGGGCAAATAGATGAGCTAAGTTTCTGGCAATAGCAATGGAATTTATGTATTCCTTGTGAGTTTCAAGTTCATATAATAATGTGTAATTCTTTGAATGAAGCTCCTTTGCATTCTTTATAATACGTGGAGGCTCTGGTTTAACAAGTTGGCTGCCAATGACGCCCAAGTAAAAATTTACCATGACCATTGAGGTAAGCATCCACAGCACAAGTATAATTGATCTTTGGTGAGCTTTTTTAAAGGACAAACCGGTGGACGGAGAAAGTAAAGCAGAAAAAGCTAAAAACATATTGTGTGTCCAGAATTGAAATGTTTTTTGAAAATTACTTCTATGTCCGAACGACAACAAAATTGTTACAAAAGTCATAACTAAAAATAGTAAGAGCCATACCAACTTATTAAATGGTGAAGTGAACAAATCCAGATCTACAGGAGACTCGTGTTCGAAAGTTGTGAAGTCACAATAAGCTAAGTTAAGAGGATATGAATACCTTTCTAAAAATATTGGCCTGTTACTTGCGTCGAACTTTGAGGAATAATTTTCATATAGCTTCCAGTAATAAAGTGGTGTTTGAACTTCAGTTGCTGGATATCCTAAGTTGGTAAGTATTGTTGGAACATTTTTGTTGTAGATGTTAAAGTTATGAAGAGATATCACATGCAGGGATAAATTTAAAGCTGTAGCGGCTTCATTGGCAAATATTATAAAAGGATATAGGCGTCCTGGTCGGTTGTGAAAGTCTCGGAGCTTCCCAAAGGATTTGATAACGTTTTCAACTGTATTTTGATCATGAGTTGCATCTTCGTAATACAAAAGGTTTTCTGACGTCGGCGTATTCATGTTTGCTCGGTAAACCGCTGTGAACTAGATTGAACGTTATTTAGTTGACATTTCGATTCTTAATTATTTAAGTTAACTTTTTTGTGTTACGTTGCCTTACAAGATTAGTATTTTGTGTGAATTTAAAAGTCTAGTTTCTCAATAAACTGCATTTATGTTTATACAATCTAATAGATCAGCAACGATATCCTTTTCTATTTCGACAAATATCCTTTTTTTAAAGTAAATAAAAAGTTCTGTATTAAATGCAAGTAAACTATTTTGAGCAATGGTTGGATGCAGTATGAAAGGTCATGCAGGATGAATACTGCATATCTACTTTTTGTTTAAGTAATGTTTAGAAATATTAATCGATATAGTGTTTTTAGTGTCAACATTTCAAGAAGCAAGAATGACAATTCAAAAGCATAACAAAAGAATAGATACAAAGAATAATTCTAAGTGCTTGTCAATTTCCAATAACACATTATGTTCATCACTAATCAAAAGTTAAAACATTTCCCGGAGGACATTATAAATTCCCCGTCAAATGTTCCTTAGTATACCCTTTTTTAATCGATTTCGCAGAGTCGAAATTATTTAGCGGAATTTCCATGTGTGTCACCTACACTTTAATTGTCAAAAGTTGAATACTTGTTTTTCCTTAACCTTTTGTTTACGATTGCGATTAAGGTTTTTGCATAAATGCATATATGCTTTTTCTATAATATCAAATTTCTCTTCCAAGTACCCAAATGACAAGGAACCACTTAATATTTTACCCACCAATCTTTATGATTAAACTAAAACAGAAACTAAAAGTATCCATCAGAAAAACTGATGATAAATGTATATATAATTCGATGTTTAGTAGTTACCAAAAGTATATGGTTTTAATAAATGGTGTTACACAGAGTTCCAATGATCAGTAAATATTTAATCAAAATACTAATATTTTAGCTAATAAAATTATATAAAATTAATCTGACATTGTTTTGCACTGACTTATATTCGACTCTTTTATACCGTCACATTTCCCATTTTCCCCAGTTTATTGCATAATATTTGAAAACCACAATAGACGACATCACTTATATTAACATTATTTTGACACAAAAGATTTTTGAGCTAAGAAGGCGACCAAGTATACATAATTACAAAAACAGTTTGAAGCTTAACAAAACAAACGAGACTCGTTACTTAGATCAATAATTTATGAATGAGCTTTTACAAAAAAGGGACTAAGCAAATGTTTATTTAAAATCTTGACAAGACATAATTTCAACACCTTTACATTGTCTTTAAAACATTGTACCTTCATTACTTTTGTATTTGAACAACGATATTGACTCCTTTATTTTAGTTTATGGAGGACCTATGGAGGAGAAGCGCTTAATATTTGTATTGTTAGATCTGAATTTTATTAGGTGGGAAGGTCGGTTAGGTTTTCTGCTTGAGAAATGAACGTCCTCTTTTCATCAAACAAGACCCTCAGTATCAAATGCTAGAATCTTCACCACAACTATATATTTATTAAGTATATTTATTTGATTTATTAACTGCATATGACTTGTATCTTAGTTTTTTGAATGTTTAAATATACCTTATTTTGGGTGAGCTTATTCCTAAGGAAAATGTTAACATCTCTAAATAAATTATTAAATGATACAAAAGTACAATGGATACCACTGCACCGCTAAATTGAACAATTTTCAAGAAATACATTTGTAAACACTGATTTACTACATTATTGAAAACTTAAATTCTACGGTAATACATTTCCAGTATATATTGACCACCATAAAAGTCCACCTTTCGAACAGTTACTAAATCTATCATATTATCAAGGCTTTCCTTTATTGTAGTTAAACTAATGGCAGCTGTCGAAATTCCTTTTGAAAATCTGGCATTTATAATTGGAAACTTGTACACAGTAATTATTAAACTTAAGTACCTTGTGATGGTGAATTTTGGATTTTGAAAAGCCAACTGTACTGTCTGAGTCTTAGACTAAATCTGATACGAGTTTACACGTTTTGAGCGACGAAATAATTAATAAACATGTACGTCACTACTACTATTAAATAAAACATCTGAATACCATTACGTGTTGTTATGTCTATCTTATGCTATTTCATTTTTTATAAACTAAACCAAACTGATTTTCTCATTGAATCTTTTCGAATAATTAAATTGTACAGATGCGAGTACTGATTCTAAGAAAAGGCGAACCTTTACTTTTGACATAAACTTTGACATAATATATTTAAGCAATGTTTAAATTAAAATAAATTAACAAAGAGAATGTTTTTGAAATTATCTTCTAGTCTACATTTTCAAACATTGTCCCATAGATAAAAGCAATCCGAAATTTCCTCATTGTCATTATTATAACAGTTCATATGTCAAAAAATTCAATAATCTAAAAGCAAACGCCTTTTTCATGTTGCTGAGTATTCTTGGTGAAAAACATACTTTATGCGTAATATTTTTGTTTTTAATACTGACTAACTATTTATTTATTAACTTTATTTTCATGATATCAAATATTAGATATTTATATATACATATATACTTATATATATTATATACTTTATATTTTTATATTACAATAAACTTGTTGCTCTAATTTGACTTTGTCTAATAACAATTTTAAGAAAAAATGTACACGAGTCTCAAAATGTATAGTAACTCCTATAATTATTTAAGTATGTAAATTTGAAAACGCAGAAGTGTTTAGAATACACTCATTTTATTAACAAGTAAACACTTAGTAAATTTTCAAGGTAAGGCTGTTTCCGTAGCAAATCATGATCCTAAACTGCAGTTTAATGAATTTAAATCTTTACGTATCTTGACTTTTTAACACCAGAAAAAATGTCCGTTGTAAAACAAATCGAATAAATACCGGAGCTCTTTCCCTGTCAATTTTATGGAACGACCCAACTCTCAGCACAATAAGCGGACAACTGCTAACAAATTTACAAAACCAAATACTATTACCACCTCTTGAAGCGTTCACTTTGGAACGAGCGATAATTTTTCCCGATCTCAAAAGTGATCGACTTCCCATATCCAAAATAAAACAAACAACGAGAAGTATCATGACCAAAACAGTTATCAAGCTCATTTGTACCGAAAACGAAAACAACTCTTTATACAGAATACAAGTAAACAAAAGCACGATTGAAACCACAACACCAGTGAATTGAATCGTTGGCCAAAAATGCATCTGTAAACAGCGATTCACCAAAATAATAAATATCTGAATTCTACGATAGTATACAGCCAACATTAAATGACTGCCTTTAAAGTTTAGATTTAAAACGAATAGAATATCCTTTAAATTATCATGGATTTCTTTTAAAGTTGGTAGATAAATGGCAATTACTGAAACTCCAAATGAGCAAGATGCTAGTAATGTTGGAAATCTGAATAGAGTTTTTAGAAGGTTAGACAAGTTTACTGTTAAATGATCAACATGTTTGTTTCCCTGGTGCACTGTACACAAAACTTGTACAAGGATGTCTCCAAATGGAATAATAACCATGTACTGAACAAACGTTGCAACTTCTGCTAAGATTACAAAGGACAACAACAAATTGTCGCTGCAACGATTATGAATTGATTTTGACAAAACAAATCCTCTTGGCTTTTTAAGCATGCAATTGAGAAGACAGCAAAATTCCGCTGCACGATTATGATACCCAAATGCAAAAGTTACTTTAGCAGTCATCATCAATAAAGTAAAGCCATAAAAAAGAATGTGTATCAAATTTTTGCTAATTAGGACACTTGAAATAAGTTGATTCAAAAAATAGGCGTAATTTGACAAATGAATTGCAAGTAAAACTTTCCTTTTCCAATTTATGAATTTGGATACAACAAATTTTCGTTGTTTTGTATTGAAGGTAATGGGAAAAAGAGAATATGTGGTGTAGTGGCAGAATTGAATCACAATTGTAAGAATTTCAAGATTTCCTTTTGATGGCATTATGATGGCTAGTAGAACAGAGTGACTATACACAGCGCACTATTAAATTACCTTCGCCGTAACGTAACTACCTTTTAGATAAATCCGTAAGCTTGTATTGGTTTGGCAAAAAAATATTTAGTTTTAATTCAAAATCGATTTGAATTTTTAAACTTTTTCCACCACACTTACGTATGAGTCTTGTATGTCAGTCAAAATTCGATTGGTTAGCAAAGTAAAATTATTAAATCTACCAAATAAATGTAGAAATGTGACGTAATGTTTTATCATCAACATCAATCTTGATAGACAAGCCTGAGGTATGTGTCATGCCATGTTTTGTATAATGGAACGACAAAATAAATTATTATTTAACACGGTGTCACCGAAATTTTGCGTTGAAAATCGCTAAACTAATTTTTGTGTGATTGGTAGATTCCTTCTAAAATAATTTATTAGATGAAAACAAACCGTTTGTCGTGTCTAAAATATTAATTAATGGTAAAACCACAATGTTATATTTTTAAGACATCAAAGCTAGCTGATAAAATCAGTTTATTTGTGGTAGCCTCCAAATAAAGAAGACCAATCTGAAAATTGGCAAGAGTATGACAGCAAACTTAATACAACTTGAAAGATAAAAATTAGACAAGTTTCGAACATTGAAATACCTGATTTATTGTAGCATGTTCTTACGCGACTATCTTGACCAGTTAAAACTTGTCAAATGCCAAAACGTGATGCTAAAATGATAAATGTATTCAATAAGTTCTACCTTATTTATTTTCATGTGTTTGTTTGTCACCGTTTCCAAAAATGTATCCTGTAATTGTCAACTACAAATATGTATATATGTCTTCTAACTATATAAAATATAAATAATTCAAGTAAATAATAAATCGCTCAAATTTTATTTTGCATACTACATAATTATGACGCATCAAAATATTACCTAGGTTTTGTTTAAAACTTTATACAACCGTAATTCATTGCTTTAACTAGATGGAGAATATCCATCCATTGCGGCATCATCAACTAACACAGATCTTTCCTGCTCCGTTCCGCCTCACCATTCCGAACAAACTAACCTTGCATGCCCTTAGTTAATGATGACTCTGATCATATATTATTGAAAATCTAGATGACGTACATTTTGACGTTTATTCGGTGTATGCTCACTTTCAAATGTTTGATTGTGTTCATACTATTTCCAATTCAAATAAAAACTTGCGTAGTGTGGAATATGACCTGTGCTGTAAATTTATAACGAGAAAAACATGTTTACAAATTTTTAGTAACAGTTAACGCATAAACTTTTAGAATCACTGCTTGGTAAAGGAAAACAGTTCGTTACTAATTCTGCGGTAAATTTTGTGACTGATATTTTTTAAAGAATTTTTCAGGAATTAGGAAGTGACGCCTATTTCATGCTGTTGCTTTTTGTCTGAAAAATATAATACATAATACATACTGCTGTGTTCACATAATAATTTATTATGTAAACAATACGAACTTGGAATATCAGAAATGTGATCAAATATGGGAAACGTTTGATCATTATGAGTTTATTCATCAAATAAACCATTGTAACGATTAAATAAAAGTTCTCGTGTTCCAAGTTCTAGTTGTCTTGGGTTATGTTTGGCTACTTCAAAATACACTTCTGCAAAAGTTTTGATAGTACTACGATCGCTTAACAAAATTACTGCACTGACGTGCTTAAAACTGAAGGGCTGTACTGAACTGCTTTTCAAAACAATCTTCTCAATTTGCATCATTAACTTGATTGCCATATTTTTACATATTTTCTGTAGTCATAATATTGCAAACCAACTTATTTGCACAATTTCTTTCATTTTGCACTTTTGCAGGATGTCTTGCTAAGCCGTAACGTATGCATACTTGTATAGAGAATATATATGCATTGCTTTATGCGCCGCTTTAACTAGTTACATTCTGCTACTGAAAAAAACCATTATGCGAAATAAGCTAGTACAGTTATCATGGAAAATTCATTCAACAATTCATTTTTATTTGCAATTTAAAAACATTTTTATACATATTTATACTAATCTTCATTTGATTAGTTGTCTGTAAGCATATCAACACGTATTTTACTTGTTCTCAAGTTCAACCCAACTCGTCCAGCAAACAGTCCAAAATCTTGCTTTCTAACCTTAAAATTCTCCAGCTCCAAAGTTTCCAAAGACTGCGGCAACAAATTCAAACAATTTAAACCAGGTTGCTGAACGCCTTCCAAAGTTAAGCTTCTCAAATTTACCAATCCCCTAAAAAACTGGTCAACCTGACGACCAATCTTCGAATTTTTTCTCAAATCCAAACTTTGCAAACTATTCCCATTTTTCAAAATCGCTTCAATCAGAAGCTGTTCTAACACAAATCCTTCCTTGACTCTTACCACAATTTTTAAACTTTGAATCGTGGTTTGTGCGCTTATGAAAGGCAACCAATCAACCAAACGCTCCTGCGTTTTAATTTCAATGTTTAATGTAGTTAAATTTGGTAGCACAAATGGAGTAAACTGCAAGGGAACACGGAAGCTTCGCAAGGTAAACTCAATACTTTCCAGAGAACGACAATTCTCCAAAAGTCGAAAGTACTTTTTATCCTCCGCAGCATCCGGAAAGCTAACTCGAACCACCAAGTGTTTCAACTCAGCCATTGGCCAATTCAGTAAACTAAATAAGTTGACTGGTGGTGTCGTCGGGTGACTTTCGGAGGATCCAACGTGAAGTCCATTCACCACCAATTTTTCAAGTCCACCCATAAATTTTGAGAGCACACTTGTTTCTTTGGTTGACCTAGCTTCAAATATATTTCCATGTCCGACTAGCAGGATACCTGTTAAGAATAACTGCTTCACATTTTCGCACTGTTGAGCAATTACAAGAAAATTTGTTCTGGAGATGGGTCCTCGGAGGATTAAACTTGAAAGAATTTCGGGGTCCCAAAAAATTTGATGACTTGGTGGTGACAGGGAAATGTCCTCTCGGAGAAACTTGGATACGATGCATTTGGTCACTCGTTTGAAATGATAAACAGAGCTGACATCCATCTGGTCCTCGTTAATCTTCACTTTCATCTCGAAATTGTCGTCAATAACGTCTTGCCATTGTTTACAGACTAGGCGGAGTGTTGACAGCTTTCTTGACTCTGGTTCCAATTTGAAAATTTTCACCCAGATCTAGATAAAAAATAAATAAAGCAAAAAGGTATGCCCATGCTCAATATTATTATGTATTTAACAGAAATGTGATAATTAGTCAGTTTAATTAATCAATGCATTTATTTTGTATGCCTACCTCGGCTGGTACACGACTGCACACATTTTCTCCTAATGAATCCCCTTCTTGCATGGTATTATCACAAACTAATTGCTGTTGACTCGCCATTTTTAACAATTCCCAGTTACTGATTACTGTAACTGCTAATTTACTTTTACAAAATTATTTAATTGCTAAATTACATGCTACTTTGTCCACTCACTTTTCATCCGAGCATGAAGCAGCATCCGTAAGCCAACAATAACAAAGCCCCCGCACGTGGCGTAAAAAACAGCTGGGCTTTCACTCACACAAGGCAACAGCCAGTTTCTCTATTTAGTAGCGCAGTAGCACATCAACTTCTGAAACAGATCGACAATTTGAATTATTAATTAGTTTGTGTTAACATCACGGTAACAAAATGGACTCATTAGAAGAAAATGTGAGCGGTCGTGTACCAGCCGAGGTAGGCATATAAACTAAATATACATTTATTTTCAACAGACTAATTATAACTTTTCAGTTGGATTCATAACAATATATTGACCATGGTATTGTTGCTGTTTTTTTTTAAATCCAGATTTGGGTGGAAATCTTCAAATTGGAACCAGAGTCAAGAAAGCTGTCAACACTCCGCCTAGTCTGTAAACAATGGCAGGCCATTATAGACGAAGACTTTGAGATGAAAGTGAAGATAAATGAGGATAAGATGGATGTCAACTCTATTTTTCATTTTAAACGAGTGACCCAATGTATCGTATCCAAGTTTCTCCTAGAGGACATTTCCCCGTCACCACCAAGTCAAATTTTTTGGGACCCCGAAAGTCTTTCAAGTTTAATCCTCCGAGGACCCATCTCCAGACCAAATTTTCTTGTAATTGCTCAACAATGCGAAAATGTGAAGGAGTTAATTTTAACAGGCATTTTGCTAGTTGGAGATAGAAATTTATATGAAGCAGGGTCAGCCCAAGAAACGGATGTACTCTCAAAGTTCATGAGTGGACTGGAAAAATTGGTGGTGAATGGACTTAACGTTGGATCATCCAAAAATCGAAATATGACACCAGTCAACTTATTTAGTTTACTGGATTGGCCAATGACCAAGTTGAAAAACTTGGTGGTTAGAGTTAACTATCCGGATGCTGCCGAGGATAAAAAGTTTTTTCAACTTTTGGAGAATTGTCGTTCTCTGGAAAGTATTGAGTTTACCTTGCGAAGCTGCGATGTTCCCTTGCGATTAACTCCATTTGTGTTACCAAATCTAACTACAATAAACATTGAAATTAGGGTGAAGGAGCGTTTGGTTGATTGGTTGCCTTTCATAAGCGCACAAACCACGATTCAAAGTTTAAAAATTGTGGTAAGCGTCAACGAAGGATTTGAGTTGGACGAGGATGTGGTTGAAGCGATTTTGAAAAATGGAAATAGTTTACAAAGTTTGGAAATGAGAAAATTATTCAAAATTGATTATCGGAGTATAGCCCAGTTTTTTGGGGGGATGACTAATCTGAGGAGCTTAACTTTGCAGGGTGTTCAGCAACCTAGGATTTCCTATTTGAATTTGTTACCACAGTCGTTGGAAACTTTGGTGTTGGAGAATTTAGAGGTGAGAAGGGAAGAGTTTGAGTTGATTTCGAATAGATTTGGATTGAATTTGAGAACAAAAAATGTTAAAGGATTAGGTATGGTATAACTTGTTAATGTAAGGTTTGTACTGATAGACTAAAGTAATCGAGCTTAAAATAAGAAAAAGTATTTAAGATTTTTTTAATTGAAAGTGAAAAATAAAAAATAAATAAAATGAAATAGATATCATTATCTTGTTGATACGTTGCATACGCTGTGCAGGGACATTAGAACCAATTTTTGCCGTTCCTCATTTTTCTCCTCAGCTTTCCCCAGTAATTAAATTTCTCACATTCCTCAAACCAATTATCCGTAAAAAGAATTATGCTAATGATAAAACCCACTTGGTAACATAAAATAGCAACTGAACATAGATTCAGTCAGACGATTTGTTCGTATTAAATAGAAGCATTTTTTCCATTTATTTTAAATCATATAATATTTTTAATTGGTACATTTTATATTACACCCATCTGCCTTTTCTGTACTCCCAATCTAATGACCACCAGATTTTGACTAAAGCGCCTGTGTACTAATTTTAATCATTTCCATGACCTTGAAGCACTTCCAAGGATCCCACTTGTCTTGTGGAGTTTCTCGTGAAAACAATGAAATTGTCTGAGCGCCAACATTTACTCTCTGAAGTTTTGGGGAAACCATGAATTCCAACTGCTCTAAAATGCTTTCCATAAGTTGTTGTGGCTCAGTATTGTGTGAATATCGAAAGACAACCATTAATCGCTCCAACTTTTCCAAATCACCCAAATGCTTCAGTACATCCTCCCTTTGGGACAGCTGCAAAAGATCCATTCCTTTTTTGTCGCCAACAAACGGCAACTCCAATACCAAATCAGTCAGCGTGTCACTTGAACCTTTCACCAACCCCAGTAATCTTCCCCAATGAAATGGAGCTCCGTCCGGGTCAGTCAGCTGAAATTTTACAAGCTGCAAAGCACCACAGCCGTTTTCTAATTTGATAAGATCTTGCTCTGTAAACGAGTGGATACCCAACATCTTTAGATTTGGGAGTAAAGATACTAAGTAATCCAAGTCATATTGATAAGCTTCCTGTTCTGGTAGTTCTTTTTTAATTTGCAACCCAGAAATGTGTGCGTTTTGACGAATTAGTTGATTGAAAATGGGAGCTATTAAATTGTCAAGATCCAGATACTCCAAATGTTTTAACGTGGGCGGAGGATTTTCCCTTATTTCTGCCTCAAATGAAGCAAGATCATGTTTCGAAAAATCCGGAACCTTTTCACCGTAGCAACGCTGAACTATTTGATGAATTTTAAGAGTCCTCAGATTTGGCATTAAAGTTAACCACCCCTTCAATCTGAAATAAAGCTGTCGATATTTGTCGAGATCAGACACGTCAAATAAAACTAGCTCAATTTTGCAGTACCACACTTCTTCTCCAAAGTTTGTGAGAACTTGATCCAATCCATTTAAAAAGATTTGCTCGTTTCCTGTTTCCATGTGACGGCGACGAAAAAGGGTAGTCAAAATGACCACAGATCTTCCCATGAATGGATTCTTCTTTAAGTGATGAGTTTCCTCAAAATGCTCAGAAAACTTTTGTGGATATTCCGCTTTCAAGTATTGGTCGAATCGACGGTTTTTCCACACGTTTATCTTGCCAGTCCTTGAAAAAAACCAACACATATCAATACATTTTAAAGAATATTTGAATTAGCTGAAGTGACTACAATAATCATTTAAAATATACCCACTCATTGATCTGACTACGGTTCCGATCATATTTCATTTCAAAGTGAACAAGACCAGCGGGCTTTTTCGGATCCTCATAATAATGTTGAATTGCCCTATTCCACGAAGGGCATACCAAGCGACATTTCATTATTCCAGTTAGCTCATGAGCATCAACTAATAGTAATTCCCCATTAGGTAGATAGTCAAAGTGAATCATCTTGGGAACAGGTACGTCTCTGTAACAGATGTCTTTCAGTTCGTCTCGGTTACGTGGGTAGTTCTTTTCATATTTCGGAGCCAAAATCTCAAAGACCTTTGGAAACAGAAAGGTCGTTCGTTGGTCTCTAAGGAGGTGGCGAAAATATGGCGAGCTATTAGACCAGTTTTCAAGGTCTTCTGGGAGTAGTAACTGAACCCATTTTAGAATCGCGATCCAAACCTTTAAAATAATAAGACGACACTAATTGTAATTTATCAACACTAATTTTATACATACTTAAAACTTATACATTAAGCACGTAAATTAAGTACGAAATAACCTCTTCGGGGAAAATACTGCAAAAATAACTGGATTCGTACAAAAGCTTGTTTGGGTTTTGCAATAAAATATTTGTTTTGATCTGCTTGTCGACTTCATCACCCATCTTGTCTTACAATTTGATATTCACCAATCAATTTGCAATGTCAACTTAATAGCGTTTAATTTCTAATATCACCAAATTCAAATTCCAAGGAAATACGATTATGCATTTTAAAAATAAATAGCAAATTGTAGTTGTGCTTGCTGCTTGGTTTTCACTTGTAGATCAGAAGCAAGGAATTAAAACATCAGCTGGCTACTTAGGTGATGATGTTGACGATGACTCATATATTGTTAGTCTGTTGAAGTAGCAGCAGATGTCTAAAGAACGAAAGTAAAATCTTTATAAAGCAAAGTTTTTGTAAAACAGTCTTTGCGTTACCTTGCCTAATCTATCTTTGTTCATTTTCGTTTCATATCATTGTGTTTTTGATATTGTATGTAGAAACCATAACAAAAGTTAGAAAACATTGTCGTGTTTATGTGTGGCTAACAAACAACGAATGCTTTCGGAAGCGTATAAATAATTTTCTTAATAAGTCAGACGTTTTCCCAAAGCATTTGAAAGACACTTGAGATTTCATCACATATTTTCATTCGTATTCGGAATATACATTTTGAAGAGAATTGATATTAAGCTTGTTTTAATGAATCTAATGAATTAATTCATGAATAATTTGCAGTTGGTAAATTAAGTTTTATCATGTAACCATGATACAATTTTCAAGGTAAATTTAGAATGCTTTAGTCTACAGATACATAGAACAAATTATTAAAGCTAGCTAAATATCAAACTTTAAGAAATTCTGACAATCTTACTTCTCAGCGATACTTATATTTTAAGCATGTGATAAAAAAAATCAATAAAAATATTCTCATAGCATAAAAGTTGTATTTCTTTATAGGCCGCAAAAACCTAATGCACTATTTCAATATGAAGAGTAGACAATTATTACTGAGCTACAAGCGAAGCAAACTTATATGTCACATTCTTTTAAGGACACAAAATTACTATTTTTAACAATGATGACATCATAAGTTAATATCCTTACAAATTCTCAGTAAACAATTTTATACTGCTGAGAAAAACTTGCAACTGCGGTTTTTACAAATGATCGTGACTGTCATGATGAAAACAAGTTATTAGTTAAAAAGAAGTATATGTCTAAAATACAAAAATAAATTGTATGATTTCTGGTCAGCTTTTGGTAAACCGCAACCCCGATCAATTTTATTGGAAATTAATCGAATAGCTCAAAATGTAAATTTGTATAGTTCAGTCAGGGTTTTTCCACACAAGCAACAAGGCATGCATGTACTTGACACTTACAAAAAATAAATATATATTACATTCAATTCGTTATAATTATGTTTTTCTAATTGACAATTTTTTGTAATAATTGATTTATCTCAGAAATACAAACATAGTAATGGAACACGAATTCCGGTACGCAAATTGGTCCAACGACGATATTTTAAAATGTTGTAGGCAAGTCTACTTAGAAAATGCACACGAAATGACCAAATATAGTAGACAAAGTTTGATCATCATAAGCTCCAGCATTTCTTCCGTTTGGTTTGTATTTGTGTTAGCCACACTGTTCCTATACATAAAGTGGCGTAAAGAGAAAATAATGTTGGTAGAAATCAAACAATTTTTTAATCACGGCGCTGATTTGTATGAGGAACCTGACCACTCTAATTACGATCCGAAAAGACATGAATTCAAGGAAGAGATTATTCGTGAAGATATTCTTTCTTCTTGGGATGACCGTTTTACATTCCACAAAGGCATGTTGTTATCTGGCCAAACAGTACTCATAAAAAAGGCGAAATCATCCGGATTACGCTCAGCTCTCATCAGCGAAGCTAAATGTTTGCTATACGCAGGAGAGCATCCAAACATTCAAAAAATATATGGGACTCGAACAGATACTTCTAGTCAAGGAGACTTTTGGTTGTTCTTAGAGTTTTATGAAAACAGGACACTATCCGAGTTTTTGAAGAAAATGAAATCAACTTCCACTGACCAGATATTTTTAAACCCAGACCAGATATATTTAGACCTTGACCAGACAGACCAGATAGATTTAAACACTGACGTTGACGTTAGAGCACTGAACCAATTTGCACTTCAAATCGCTTCGGGCATGGAATTTATTTCAAGCAGAAAAATGATACATGGGGATTTGCGTGCTGATGCTGTTTACCTTACTGAAAATAATATATGCAAAATCGGAGATTTTTCCTTGTCGAGACGGCTATATAGTTCGTCAGAGTACGTAAAGACTTCGCACGAGCCATTACCATGGAGATGGATGTCACCCGAAAGCTTAAAGTTGATGACTTTTAGTGAAAAATCGGATGTTTGGAGTTACGGGGTCACACTTTGGGAAATATTTTCATTTGGTAAGGTGAGCGAAACATTGACTTAAAGGTATGCAAACCGTTATATAATATTGTACTTATCACGTGTAGGTGCTCAACCTTACTTAGGGTTCTCATGGGATGTTGACTTTCCCAACAAACTAGAAGCTGGTTTACGTTTAACGAAACCGGAAGAGGCTTCAACCGAACTGTATGTATTTTAACAGCAAATAATTTCATTAGTTATAAATAATATTCATGTGCTGCATTGTTTGTTTTTTTCAGGTTCAAGATTATGAATAAATGTTGGGAATCTGATGCAAACTCTCGACCGACTTTCAAAGATTTGACTGAAATGCTGTTTTACTACAAGGATGGATTCGAAAACATGATTGTATACACTTACTGCTACTAGGCAAACTTGCTCGTGAGACCGGTGGGATGATTTTTGCATAACTTTAGACCACAATGCATACAAGTTAGGGGTAAAGTGATGCAAAAATCATCGAAAGAGTCTGGGCCCGCCAGCCGTTCTACTCTTGGTGTCAAGTCAAGAGTACTTGGGCATTTATGACGTAAACGAAGAATCTGTAAATGGTCTCTAAAGGAAAAATCAAT
Source organism: Entomobrya nicoleti (assembly GCA_034695465.1). Lineage (NCBI taxonomy): Eukaryota > Metazoa > Arthropoda > Collembola > Entomobryomorpha > Entomobryidae > Entomobrya > Entomobrya nicoleti. The sequence goes on along the minus strand of JAQFZG010001525.1, from coordinate 4,394 downwards.
TCTAGTTAAATCTGTCCCCAAATTTGACAGTTTGAATTGTGTTAATATTCATATTTTCTAATGATTATTATTAAACTAAAGTTGTGTCTGTCAGAGATTTAACTAAATAGATAAATAAAAAAATATCTTATACTACACTGTAAAACAAATTGTCATACGTGGACCATCATCAAAATGTTAGATTAAAAGACTAATATTAATACCAAAAAAATTAATAGATTCTAATCTTATCTCGTTGAAATAAAATTGAAAATACTATATTGTCAAAAAAGGAATAAAGGTTTCAGTTTTGCTTCAAAAGTCGATTGAATTTACAATATACAGGCTTAATTTTCATATATGATGTTTGATAAGTAAAAAGGAGAACACAAGGCTCAAAATGACCTAATGCAAAAAGTACATACGGTTGGGCAAAAAAAACTATTAGTTATTTATAAAAATTACTTGTGCGTATTCGCAAGAAATATTTTGAAAATTTCTTTGGCTTTATCACATTCTTTGAGGAAGTCAGCTGTGGTTTAAAGCTAAAACGTCAGTAAACATTTTTTGCATACATAATTCTTATTGACGTTATTGAATGTGGTTTGTATATTTTTGAAGAAAACAGGATGTTCAAATATTCCCTATACACTATATTGAAAGTTGTCATGCTTTGATTTTTTAAATAATTTACGGTTTATCTTGAACCCGTTTTGTGTTTAATTTTCACTGGCTTAATATGAAGATGAGATCAATTAAGAATTATTTGTTGATTTCAACTTAGATTACGTATTTATGTTTCGAAACATTGAATTGACCACCAACAGAAAACCACAATTATATCGTGCTGAGAATATTATTTAAATACGTTTATGAACTATTTAATACCATATCAACGAACTTGCCATAGATAGTTTTTAATTGAGGCCTAAATTTTGAATCTACATCATTAGAGTATGAATAAACCACAATAACTAACCCTGACATGATATGTCCTTCTTGGCTAGATCGAATGAGCTCCTTTCCCTTAAAAACCACACACAATTTTTTTCCAAGAATTGGTGATTAATATATTATATTCGTCAAAATCCATTAACTAAAATGAAGTCAAGCTTATAAACTCAAGTCGTACTTTATCTTCAATTATAAAAATGGATACTTGTACCCAAACAGAAACTGGTGGTCTCGTATTTAGTAATTTTACAGGTTTATCTAATAAAATTATTAAATGTCTGGATAACAATATTACAAATCACAGTGGTATCGATTGGGAAACTGGTGGTAATTTTTTAAATTAATTCTAATTTATTAATTTGATTAGCATTAAAGAATTATTTTGAAATTAATTTGTCTTTTATTGACTCAAGATAAAATCGATTTAATTTCGAGACACAAATTTATTTTGGTATGTTCACTTCTGACCGTCGGGTGCTTATGCTTTATGGTTTCTTCTGTACTACTGTACATTAAACTCAATTCGACAAAAAATAAAACAAATCGTATTCTTTTCACTAAACCTAATGTTGGCCCCACCACAGCAGAAAATGATTGGGATATTTTTGGAGAAATAGTGGAAAAATTGATTCCGATTTCTAAAATAACTAGAAACCATGTTATTGGTCGAGGCGAATTTGGAAATGTTTACTTTGGGCAAGTTCTAAGTAACGCAACATCTTTAGTACAACTTTTCAGTGGTGAACTTGATAGAAACGAAGTTGACGTAGCGATAAAAATCCCAAACGAGTTTAGTGAAAACATTAATGCTGCCTTGAATGAAGTTCAAATTTTATACAGTATTGGCCATCATTTAAATATAGTAGGATTTTATGGATTTTCTCGGGGAAACCTTTCCAGGAATGAAATTTACATTCTTACGGAATTTTGCGAAAATGGGTCACTTTTACAGTATCTTCGTACACTTGGCCAAGAAGTTACAAAGGAAAATGTAAAGATAAACAAGGAACTCATTACGCTTTTGAGATTTGCTCATGAAATTTCTCTAGGAATGGAGTACCTCACTGCTCAACAAATCATTCATGGAGATCTCGCCTCAAGAAACGTTTTTATAGATGCAGCCTTCATTTGCAAAATTGGCGATTTTGGATTATCAATTAAAGACGGACTGGATAATAACTTATCTTGTTCCAAAATACCATGGAAATGGAGAGCACTTGAGTGTTTGGAATCTAAGATTTTGACTTTAAAGTCTGATGTATGGAGTTATGGTGTTACCATTTGGGAAATCTTTAGCTTAGGTACATGTCTTTACTTTTAAATATAATTTTCTCTTACTAGCTAACTAATTAACTTTGTGTTATGTTTTTGTTTTTAAGGTATTGTACCATATCCTGGTATTAGCTATTCAGAACTTGTAACGTTTCTAAAAAATGACAATCGTCTCGAGAAACCACGTTATGCCTCAAATGAGATGTAAGTCTGCCAGTACTTCATGTTAAAATGTTCGTATTGTATTTACAAATTTAGGATGATATTAAAAGATTTAATTTAAAAACTCCAGAGAGATCGCGAAATAAAAAATAAATATATGTATGTAAGTTACTATATATATGAATATATGTAGATATGAAGTTATGCTCAAATGCTGGACACTATTGCCCAATGAACGACCGCTGTTTGCTACCATAGAAAACGACTTTATTCAGATAAGGAAGGCCTATAATGTAGTTATTGAACAAAGGTGAATGGACGATTTGGGCATTGGTTGCTAATCAAATTTTTTGGGCATTATATCGAAAAAATATTTCATTAAACAATTAAAGTTTACAAGTGTACGACAATTTATATAAATTTATTTTATTTTTGGTAAAAAAATACCATTTTTAAAAGCAATTTTAAATTCAAATATATATTTACCTTAAGGCTCCCAGTGTTACCCCAATTTAATAGTTGTTGCTAGTTACTTTAGCCAATGACGCCTTTTCATGACGCCCAAAAATAGCTTTCCTTATCAATGATCCTGCCACCGGATATCACTTGAGTCAGCCATCTTATATGTTACATAAGTTCAAACTGTACAAAATCGAAGAATTCGAATGCATATTATGTCGGGAGCATTGATGCATGCTTTATTCATACTCTCAAATTATCACCTGCACTGCCAGATGCAAAATGAAACCTATTGATAACACTTCAATGTATGACTTCCCGAGAGAAAAGCCGATCATACTGTTTATGATTCCCATACACTAACACGATCCTTCTCCAACATCTCAGGAGTTCCTCCGCATCCTCACTAACCCCACCCCCTTCGTCCTCATCCAAGTCAGCAGCAGTAATCCGTACTCAGCATCCTCCCAACACTCGCTTTCCTCTCCTTCTCAAGCTACTCATGAGTCATCTTAACCTCCCTCGCACCCTCTCATCCAACCCATCAATACTATGATACCGCTCATTTAACCGACTCGAACTCAACCCCAACCGTTTAAACTGATGCTGCTGATCATTCCCACACAACAAACTTACCATTCTCCTACTCGCTTGTTGTGGCATCCCTTTACTACCAATCTTCCCTTGAAAACCCCTTCCCCACCAACCTCGCCTGCAACCTCCTCAACAGTACTGCAACTCTCAACCCTCACATCCACCCCATCAACCTCAACCCACATCTGACTCCTCCCTTTAATCTCCCGATACTCCATCCCAAAATGAGGCAAACTCCTCCACGCGCTCTGTTGTTGTTGGCCTCTGAACACTACATTTACAACTTGCGGTAAAAACAAAATTTGAAAACCTTTTCAAAACAAAACCAATCAACTTGCTTTCAACTAGTATACAAAATAAAAACTAGTAGCAAGAATATAGTAATAAGAACAGCTTTGATAGTTAATAATTACACCGATAATTTGAATAGTGGAATCTATAGAAGTAGGTTATCTGTTACAATAAGACTTTATCAAGGTAAAATATATGAACTATCTTGACTTATGAAAATCATCCCATAGAACTTATGAATCTCCCATTGACCAATGAAATTATTATTAGATGGTTGGAGTAAGCAGAGCTACTAAAAAGAAGTGCAACATACTGAAACAATCTAATCAGTTGAGGAAGGAGGCGGCTGCAGCAAGGAAGTTATTACAACCATCCATCTCGAACCCAACCAAATGTTCAGTAGGAACTCAGACGGACTCGGTGGTATCAGCAACGGTAGAAATTCAATGTGACATGTCTGACTTCGTTGAAGCACATCGGAAAACAGAACAATCATCGCTAATAATCACATCAAAGCAAGACGCATGCGTTCAGGTTACACCAGTAACAAGACGGAAGATTATTTATTCAACGAAAAGATCTCAAGAGCATGGAAGGAGAATGGTGTCCTTTTCATCACTAAATGAAGCCATTCAGAATATCTCGCGACATTCGTCAATGTGTGGGAAGGGGCATTTTGTGTT
>JAQFZG010001524.1:0-20686 GCA_034695465.1 Entomobrya nicoleti | reverse complement strand
AAAAAGTGCAACATAGAGGTCCAAAAATCGTTTTTAGCGCTTTGTCGGAAACTTTAGTTTTCGGGTGTTCTACTCGTAACTTTATAATTCCTTACGCATGTTTAGGTAAGCTAAGCTTAAAAAGGCTCCAAAGTTTCAATATGTTTGTGTAGTTTCAAAATATAAGTAACGTAAAAATTTATTACTATAATATGCCTGAGAGAAAATTGATTTGAAACCAAGTTTAAATTGAGGAAACATTTTGAAAATAATATGGGGAATATTGAATCATTTTCACAGTGGATTTCCCGAAAAAAAAATTGGTGACACAAGATTTCTTTCCAATCTTTTTGACGAATATTATATATATTACAATATTTAACTGAATTTAATGCTGGTAAGAATTGTTTTGATACAGCTGCCTAGCTATTATAGAATTTGTTAAACATTAACTATAGAGTTCTTATTCCGAGACAAAAACACGGAATAAAATATATTTCAAAATTGGCATTGTTGACAGGAACGACAATATGAGAAAATAAAGGTTGTTAGAATTCTAAAGCAGGACACTGAATATTGAGGAAAACAAATTGTTATACTCCAAAGAGCATTTAAGTTTTTACCGTTCCAAGTTTCATGCACACCACTTTTGAACTAATTTTCATGTGAAAGCAATTTTGTTTTGAATTGCCTCTACTTAAAAGTTTCCACTGAAGTTTTGTACTTTTCCAAGTTCTTACAGCATAGTTATGAATTATGTGAAAGGCGAAATTATTTCTGAGGATTGAAATATTTTTAAATGGCTCAATAATGTTGTCTTCGTCCCAAAAGATATAAGAACTAAGCATCAGATATAAAGCAAAGTTAAAAGGAAAACATTAAGGATGTTTTATGATGGAAAAGTTATGAACTATACTTGAATTTATTTGTTTCTTAGTAGTTATTTGACTAGAGATAATAAAAGAGAAATATAACTCTCTATATAAGAACATACAAAAGCTTTCAGACTTAATGTAATCGCACCAAGAAATCTCGCTGATGGATTAACTTAGTGTCCCTAAATATGTCAGTTTAGTTTATAATTTATGCGATAATGTCTGGTATTTCAACATGAGCAATAATGGCATGATTTTAGATAGCGATCAACGAGTTATTATACATATGAACAACGTATAAGGGCACACAGGTTAACTGAACAGGGGCTTTAGTCGTTTGTATTTAATGTTCAGCCAATATTTGTTTTCTATAAGAATGTAACCCTCGAACAGAAGAAGTATTCTACTATGATGTATTCCTAATTTCGCTTCAGTATTTATATATACATTTATTACTACTTGTGTAAAAAGAGGTACTTCAACATACTCATTTTACACTGTATATATGTGATACTCAATTTAAATTGTTTAACTTAATATTACCTCTATGTTTACCTCTTCATCATTTATCAAATTGTTCAAGTCTAAAATTGCAAACCGAAATGTAAGAATGTTTTACAATCTAGAGACGTGCATATTTTACGAAAAGCGGTACGTTCAGTGTCACTCTTGAAGATTAGATTTTTACACTCAATGTTTTTGGATAGGATTACTCCTTTAGAGTTTTTAAAATTTTCAGCTAGACTTTCATGTCAGCTCGCATTAATTGATAGATGACCAACAAAGGTATAAGCATATGTTTATGAATTTAAATGTCAGCGACAAATAGTATTTTCTGAATAGAATAAATGTCGTATTCTGAAAATCAAAAATTCATCATTCTCAAATAAAATTCTACATATTTTTTATTTGTAATCCTGAAAAGCAAGTGCCTGTTTTAAATTTCTTTATTATGTCTATTAACTACGTTCCGTATATATGAAGGGCTTACTGAAATAATTGATTGAAATGTTTTTAATATACGGAAATAATTTTAACCTTTTTTAGATTATTTTAAAGGGAAAACATAATGAGAAATTTACAAGCTACGCTTCGGGCAAGGTTTTTAATTACAAGGAAAGATGAAAGTAAAATATGCTTTTTGATTACTAAAAACGATTTTAATACGAGGATTTGAATTTTAATAGCTCTCACAATCAGTCCAGAAGTTTATTTGTTCTAACTAAAACAAGCAACCACTAAGCTTACCATTTAATACTTATCTGATTTACTAATGTTTCCCACATCCATTACAATAGACGATAAAATTTGTTTTTTCATATATGCCTTTTAATTTAATGCGATAAGTCTACATTCTACGTTATTTATATCAATATTGGAAAAGTTGAGCAATCTTATTCGCCAATAAAAACGTTTGACAAACGTGCGCATAAATATTTATAATCTCCCATGTGTCTACCAAAGTTAAGCAATGTGCCGACGCAACGTGCCTTTGGTCAAACTAATATCGCATTAAATAAGCTAGTAATAGTCCGTTGCATGACCAATTAAAAATTCTGCCGAAAAAGAATGATTAACGGTGAATATTTTTAAGCTATATTCTGCCAAAGCTATGTCACGTATATTGTCGTAAGTAATGGCAAATGTCTTATGAAGAAACTTAAATTGTTGGAATAGCCATGACACTATGATCAAGAATATTCAGAAATTAATGGCTTACTTAGCATATATGTCAATAAACTTTGGAAATTGTCGTAATGGCCAAAAAAATTATTACGAGAGTGGTTACGAGTTAAAAAAAATTGTATTAAAACTCGAATGTCACATTTTAAATTTAACATTACCATAAAGCTTTTTATTCATATTACTTTTTTGTTTTAATACAATAAAACTGTGGTCGCTCGTATAATTCGCCTTAGATTATTAATGAGTTTGATCTACTAATTCCCTTTTAAGCTTTTTTCTTTGCATTTATGTATAGAGCGATTGTGCTAGGGCTGAAAATGGTTATAAATTATAAATTATCTCGGCATAGACTTAAACTTAAAGGCTGACCCTACAAGCATAAAAACCACTTTATCCGAGCATTTGATTAAAAGCCAAATGGTGTCTTATGGATTAATGAGTTCATGTATTTAAGTTTTCCACTAATTCAACACGCCATTGTTTCTATATGACTCTTGCTGGAAAAAACTTAGTTAGCAATAATGTCTACGATGCTATTATATAAAGTGCTTAACTTCTGGAAAACTTAGTGCTTAGTTTTATTATCAGCATGTAATTACATTAAGTGTTTCTCTTGAACTTTAAGAGCATAATAAAAAGAAGTCGATTATTATAACGGTTAATTTAGTCCTTAGTGGTCTCCTACATGTTAAACTGTTATAACATGCACCATTAAAAATAACGACTTTGCCCTGTACATTATAAGACTCGGTTCCAAGTTCCAGTTCTTGTTCACTAACTCTACAAGCATTGGCTAAAATAATTTTAAATGAGCAATTGAAAATTATTGAAAAAATATTGACAACGTACTCGCCAACCTAAAATGCAACAGACGGGAACTTTGAGGAAAAGAAGGAAGCGGAATTTATCGAAGGTGAATTAATCTTTCCCGTTCTAATCCCTCAAAGCTGATCCATTTTGGTTTAAAAGTCATATTGTTTTAGGTAAATGGACTTTCTATAATTCCGTACGAGTCCAGCGATGACAATTTTGCTGGAACAGATTTATTTACAATATCTAGGAATGTTATTCGTTCAAATGCCGTAAACAAGCAGTTTTCACTCACTACTAAATCGAATACACGTCTACAGCTTTGTAGCGCTACAATCTTGCAACATCGAAGAGACACGGATAGCGCAAAATCCAAAGAAAATAGATTAAGGTGTTACGGGGTAACTTGGGAACCAAACTTGAATGCTGATATAACCATTGACATAGAGAAAGACGACAATATTGAAAATGCTAAACAGCGAACCACTTCAACACAAGTTGGAAATGAAAGTCTCACTAAAACCAGATATCGGAACGTACTGAAACGGGAATATTTGCTGGACAATCAAACAATGCAGCGACTTGAGCAAATTATTTTACTCGGCATAGCTACTGGCTCGGTTCCTTGGAAATGGAATAAAAAAACCTGCAGGATTGAAAATCGAGGACGGCTGTTTCATAAGATATGGTTGTTTGCTTGGATGATTGGCACAATTGTGAATATCTCAACAGCATTATTATAAGTGAAAACGATATTGCATGTTATAAGCCGAGTGAAAACAAACAGGCGGGCCTTTCAACTAAGTTTAAGTTGTTATAAATCGGTCGTAATTATGTCATTTAAATTATTTTTGTTCTATTACATGGAACGGGTAAGTGTTTTCCTTTGAAAACATTTTTCAACTAAAATTTCCTCTTTTAAACATAATATTTTCCATATAAATTTATCTGCAATCAGGCTAGAAAATATATCAACATACTCTTGCAATTCAACAAAGCTTACGTCGAGAAATATGTGATCCACTTGGACGGCATGGAGGATGGAGGTCGATGGGTGATAAATGGGGCCATATTGGCCGATTTTGTAGCAGTTGGTATATCAACCAGCCTTTACTTCTTAATAGCAGACCGACCGTGGTACCTGTTCTCCATCATTAGCCCGAAGCCATGGTATTGGAAACTACCTGGTGCATTTCATGAGTTTATGCTTACTGGACAAAGTATAACAGGGGGAACTCTAATTGCTTGGATGATTGTAGCTCATAGTAATACAGTCAAATTTTGGCTATCACAAACGCAGTAATTAAAATAATAACTTGCATGTTTTGAGCCTTTAATTGAAAAATAAATAAACTTATTTATGAATTTTCAGTAATCAAAATGACAGCGACTACACTACTGATGAACTTCGTTCTCCCAAAACGGCAATGGAAACTTATTGAAAAATCCAAGTCCTGCAAAAGCTTCTAAATGAATGTGTTTCACCTATGGGTACTCCAATATTCAAAATAGCTCTTTTGGTAATCATTCCGGTTGGCTACATTTTGGTTAAAAGCATGAATCATATTTTCATCGACGAATTTCCGGGAAGTTTGTACTATCCATTTAGTTTTCTCATTTGCGTCTCGACCGGATTTGTGGCGCTAAATATGACAGCGGAAGTCTTCGATCTTGGATGCAGTATTGTCGACAGTTGGTCATTGACAAAGCAAAAGGATTTCAGAAGGATGCTTATGAGTTGTTCAGGCTTAAAACTGTGGGTAAGAGGGTTTTATTTCATGACCATATCCACCACAATAGCATTTTTTAGAGTCATGTTCGACTACATTACCTATTGCATTTTAACATTTACTTAAGCTTTAAGGAAGCTTTGTTAATAGTTTTAAGGTGTCTCAAAATTTCACTTTTAATGATGACTTCAAAAACTCACATGCACAATTATATGTATCATACAATATTTCCTAATAAATAAATAACAGATGTAGTAAAAGAAGTCAGCAACAATATACATGAACTCGCGGCGTATTATTTGGAGCAGTCATAATATAGAATTTGAAAGGTAGAATAAAGTTGGCAAGTTAGTTTATTTAATGCTACTTTTTCTCTCGATAAGGATTTGTTGATTTCGCGTAAAGTTGATTGGTGGATTTTAATGGAGCTAACACATATTTTGTAAACTATATATTTTTAACATTGAATATGTTAATTGTACAATTTGTATTGAATTTGAAATTCCATTCTTATTTTTTTATATATGCTATTGACCCGTAGACAATTAAATTGTTAAAGATTCGATTCTAGTTTTTAAAAGGCCAAGACTTTATATATTCTCTAAATATTTCAGTTATGTAGGGCTCAGTTGTCAAAAAAGGAAAACAACTGTAGAGTTCCAATCAGTTTTTTAATCATGTCTAAGAAAACGTTTACATTAGTAGATACATTACGCATTCATGTATTTATTGGTTCGTCTAGCTAAGCACACTTTTCTTTTTTGTATCACTTTCTTGAACCCAATAAAAGTAATGTGTCATTTTGATCCATTACAGATTTTTTAATATTTAATGTCGTCCTACCTGAAAGTGGCCAGATACAAAAGTTATTATCAAAATGTGACAAGACTTGACGTACTTTCTAAACCATCTGTCCTTTTTCAAGCCAATAACATAATTGAATTGCTTATCATGATAACGACCTGCATTTTGGTTGTCAAGTAAAAATATTTTAGGTTTAAAACTGCTGCATGACAGTAAAACTTATACAAATAATTATGAAGTTAATTATTGTGTATTTTAGTAAAGATAACGACAGACAAACTGCTCTACAACACGAAGATAATTATTTAAAATGATACGGTTACTCCGATATCATTGACGAAATTTTACCACATTTTTTTGCCACTTGGCCCTCCACCAACAAACCAAAAGTTCCTTTTTGTGGCAATTGACATTGTGAACTAAATACTTATTTGTGTAAAAAATTGAAGTTTTTTGTGGATTTAATGTGTCGCGTAAATTTTATTTTTTATAGTAGTCACGGTTGAGAAAACCATCCAACTAAATTGACCACTATCTATTCAATACACAGATTATCTGAAAGCTCGTCTCAAGGTCACTGGTATCGTGCATTCAACTATGATTTTTTTTCGCTCTTGCATGTCTGGTTTTCAGATGGACTGACAATATGTTGAGCAGATGCGATATAAATTAACAAGTAAATATTCCATCAAATAGAAAATCCCCCTTTAAAACATTAATACCTTATGTTATATGCATCACTGCTGTTTTCAATGAAAACCCACAGAAAATATTTTCTAGCATTAAATGATAGTGCAGTATGCAAAAAAATTGAATCCTTGACATGGTATATTTCTGTATAATAATGCAAAACCCCTTTTTGCGTAATGGTGGGCTGGTGTAGTAATATTAATAAAAAAACCAATAATAAATTCCGTCATTCTCAAACACAACGCTTTAGCATTTAAACTCAGCAAATAAGCCTTTTACAATCTCCCATAAATTATTTATTATAATTTTTTTGAAAATAACTTATGTTTTAAATTTTGAACACAGTAATTAATTTTTTTATAAAATTCGTCTCAAATCAAGTCTTTTCTGTCTTTCTGGCAGCAGAGTATGCCACGGAATCTGTTTTGAACTTTATCAGCCTGTAATTAACCACCAGCGGATTGATCAACATGTCAGCAAACAATTGAAATCTCGTCGTGGTAAAAAGAAGATTACCCGTTCCGTCAAAAGAAAACGTGTCTGGCCACTGCATATCCCTCGCACTATGAACATGCATTTGTGTTTCCGGTATTTGGTTGGGATTTCCATTAGTATCAATGCTGTAAACAGTGGATTCTGGTAAGCTGCCAAAATACCAGCGACCCCGATTATCCATCGCAGTACCATCCGCTTGTCCCATGGGCTTGGCTCCCAAATCTTGTACTGAGCTGTCAGGCAATGTAGGATTCTCCTTTAATGTTGTCCCATCCTTTAAATATGATGTAGGCACAGAATAAATATGATCACCAGCAATTTTTGAGTAGTAGATCGTTGAGTAATTTGTCGACTTTGGGGTAAGACCTAGCCCCGTTAAACCAAATGGGGCTACAGTGGGAACCCCGTCAATTGTGATTTCAGCTCTCAACAGTTCCGGTTGCATAGTGGAATGAGTCGCATACCAGGAATCATTATTTTTGTAATCGTAAACGATCAGCTTGCAGGTTGAGTTAATATTTGAAACGTAACTGAAGCAGTCCTCTCGAGATGTACATGCAACTTGAATGTCTTTAATTGCGTTTGTGTCATGAGGAACCACTTCATTGGGGAATTCATATATTCGATCGATTCGATTGGAGGCCAGGTCATAAATGACTAGTTTTGCTGGACAAAGATTTTGGGGCAAAAGTGTGAGTGCTGCATTACGGCCAGCATCTACAATCCAAAGACGGTCGTAAGGATCTAATTCCATGGCCTGGACGAGTTGAAGTGCCGAGCAATTTCCGATTTCCTGCATTTCCCAACTTGGAAATGGGGTCAATTTGGGACCTCGATTTCGGTTGAATATTTGGCTTATTAGGGACTTCTGGTAGGGTATCACATTTAAAGTTGATGGAACCCCGTGACGATAACGTGGCGTTGCGAGGAATACCATATTTTTGTATATTTTGAGTCCTGTAGGTACACAGTTTATTTGAATGAAGCCACCGCTGAGAAGGAGCTGATTGCGAACAGAATTGTTGGGGAAATTGTAGTCCACCTGATTCCACTCGTAGTAGACTTCATAGTCATTGGACTGGGAAAAAGTACAGGTGAATAATAGAACCACGGACAAGAATACACGAAGCAATATGCTTGTTGCATTATTTGCGATAGATGGAAGCTCCATAGTAACTTATTGTTTTAGCCTTGCACTCTAAAACAGTACTGCTTTCGGATTTTGGACGAAATGGGTTATATGACAGTAGTACTCACCACATTTGCAATATTTGTCACTATAAATTATCATTCACACATTTCTTTTGCTCAATAAAAGTAATTAATGATGTCTGTCTACTAAGCTTACCATAGTTTTGGTGCAAATGTCCTTCAGAATATTCCTCTGTTTCTGTGTTCCACGTATGCACGTCTCCGTAGACTAGCAGCATAATAAGCTATATTTGTCTGGTTTCAGAGAAAAACTTCATTAATATTTAATGAACTGTATCAACCAATAAATCATAGACATCCTTACCATTAAGTATAAACGATATTGTTTATGATCATTCCCCGTAGCAAAGTAAACAGTTTGAATATTAAATATCCCAAGGACATATTGAAAAGAAACACATTTATCGTTCATGAAGTTTCCTATGATAGCTCAATAAAGCTATAATTTATAACTACTGCCTTTATCATTCATTTTGAGTTACCTAATTTAAGGTCAAGTTCAATAGTTCATACTTGCTATTGATGATAGTACTATAACAAATCTGTCAGGTAAATTCATAAATGCTTTGGTGGGTTTTATCCCACTTTGCCAACTTCGGAAAATTAATTTTTTGGTAATCCTAGTTAATTTACTTGATGACGTGTCATTTCAAAGTAAAATGTATTCGGAAAGCTATCAAGATGCCTAAAAACCCAAGAAATGTTTTACCAGCCTAAAAATCATTATTTTTTGGAAAAGTCATATTGCTTACTGGTAATTAAAAATTATAAAACTTCAAAAAATTGAATTCCTCTGTATCAGTTAAAATGGCAACTTTTTGATTGCGTTCCATTTAATTATTCACTCGTAGTGTTTGATGTTACAAGGAACGGTCTTCATTTTTGGCCTTGTTTCTGTTGCTCTATATGAGAGCTCGAACCAGATTTGAAACAAGTTTTCTATGAAATTAGAAACAGAACCTAGTATCCAAAACAGTATCCATAATTTTTGCTTTCAGAATTCAATTTACAAAACGAAACTTCTAATTACTTATGTTTTTTGGATTGAATTATTATGTTAGTTTCAATATTTTTGAAAAATTTGAGGTGTTTCAATCAATAAGATTTCTCATTAGTAATAAACCATTTCTGAATTTATGAAAATAATACCAATTTTTATTCAGCTTCATTACAGCCTGCAGTTATTATATCAAAGTATCAATTTTTAATATAAATGTTAAAACAATCGGCAGTATCAATAACGCAGCGGAGATTTAGTTTTCAATATTTCCTGTATTACAAAGAAGATATTATGAAATAACTATGCAACGAGTAAGCCTTAAGTCATGTTTGAATCCCTACAGACCTCTTGCCACTAAATTCAATTTGAAGCAAAGTAAAGTTGAATTGAAAATATTAAAGCTATTAGATCAAATACAAAATTAAAATTATTAGATAGACTCTAGTACAGTTGTGGTCGGTAGCATAGTTCATAGTCGGTAATTATTGTATGAAACACAATGTTTTTACAAATATTGTGACATAAATTGTGCATTTGAGTCTTATAAATATTTATAAATATAAATAATTATAATTATAAATACCTCAAAAGTATTCGTAAAGCTTTCTATTAATTTAATTAAATGTCACTATGCAATAAGTGATATACTCGAAGATGACTTTGACAAAAGTTATAGTAGTGGATATGGTCATGAAATAAAACCCTCCTACCCACAGTTTTAAGCTTGAGAAACTCATGAGCATCCTTCTAAAATCCTTGTGCTTTGTCAGTGACCAACTGTCGACAAAACTGCAACCAAGATCTAAGACCTCCGCAGTCATTTTTATGGGCACAAATAGGAGCAAAACGCAAACAAGAAAAGTAAATGGATAGTATAAACTTCCTGGAAATTCATCGATGAAAATATGATTCATGCTTTTTACCAAAATGTACCCAATTGGAACGATGCCCAGAAAAGCTATTTTGAATATTGGAATACCCATCGACGAAATACATTCATTTAGAAGCTTTTGCAGGACTTGTATTGTTCGATAAGTTTCCATTGCCATTTTGGGAGAGCGAAGTTCATCGGTAGTGTAGTCGCTGTCGTTTAGATTACTGAAAACCAGATAATACGGTTGATTTTTTTTCTTTACGTTATGGGTCAAAAAGTCCAAGACAACATTCCACTTACTGTGTTTCCGATAGCCAAAACTTGACGGTATTACTATGAGCTACAATTATCCAAACAATAAGAGTTGCAACTGTTACATTTTGACCAGTAAGCATAAACTCATGAAATGCGCCAGGAAGCCTCCAATATTATGGCATCGGGCTAATGATGGAGAACAGGTACCACGGGCGTTCTGCAGTTATAAAGTAAAGACTGGTTGATATACCAACCACTACAAAATCGGCCAACATAGCCCCATTTATCACCCATCGACCACCATTCGCAATAACGTCCAAATGGATTACATATTTCTGGACATAAGCTTTGTTGAATTGCAAAAGTTTGTTGATATACTTTCTTGTCTATATACAAATAAATTTATGAAGACATTTAAAAAGATTTAAAAAATGAAGTATTAGTTTAAATATATTTTTAAAGAAATGCGCTTACCGGTTCCATGTAAAAGAACAAAAAGAGTTTAAGCAACATACTGATGACTGATTTATAACAACTAAAACTTAGTTGGAATGCCCTTCTGTTTGTTTTCACAAGACTTACAAGGTGCAATATCGTTTTCACTTGGAATACTGCTATTGAGATATTTTGAATCGTGCCAATCATCCAAGCAAACCACCATATCTTTTGAAACAGCCATCCCCGATTTTCAATCGTATATTTGTTTTTGTTCCATTTCCAGGGAACTGATCCAGTTGCTTTGCCAAGTAAAACAATTTGCTCAAGTCGCTGCATTGTTTGGTTATCAAGAAAATATTCCCTTTTTAGAACGTTCTGATCTCTGTTTTTAGTGAGACTGTCATCATTTCCAAATGGGTCCGACGTGGTTCTCTGTTTAGCATTTGCAATATTGTCGAATTTCTCTATATTAACAGCTATATCAGCGTTCAAGTTGGGATCCTGAGTTACCTCAAAACCCTTTAATCTGTTTTCTTTTGATTTTGCTGTATTAGCCTTTCTTCGATGTCGCAACATTGTAGCGCTACAAAGCTGTAGACGTGTATCGGATTTAGTCGTGATTGAAAACTGCTTGCTTTCGGCATTTGAAGACCCAACGTTTCTTGAGACTGTAAATAAACCTGTTCCAGTAAAATTGTCATTACTGTACTCGTACGGAATTACGGAAAGCCCATTTACCTAAAAAAATATCACATTCAAACCAAAATGCATCAGTTTTGGGATATTTGAATTTGTAAGATTTCTTTACTTTCGATAAATTCCGCTTTCTTCTTTTCCTCAAAGTTCCCGTCTGTTGCATTTTAGGTTGGCGATTACGTTGTCAATACTTTCTATAATTTTCAATTGACTATTTTAAGTTATTTGAGTCAATGCTTGTAAGGTAAGTGACAACAAATGGAACTTAATAGGGTATATTATAAAGTGCCGATCTGAATGAAATATTTACACGCAAAAATGGACTGTGGAGTGGTTAACTCTGAAAACCATAAGTAAATAAGTGGGAAAGTCGGCGATAAATTGGTCGTTAAAACTGATGGCTTTCTGTATATTATGCTTTTAATGCTCAAAAGAAACACTTGGTATAATTAAATCCTGATAATAAAACTAAACATTAAGTCGTCCAGAAATTTAGCATTTTAGATAATAGCGTCATGTGCATCATTGCCAACTATTCAACCAAGAACCATATAATAACTGTGTTATGTTAAATAACTGGAAACTCATATATAAACTCATTAATCCTTAAGATACCATTTAGATTTTAATCAAATTCTAGGATAAAGTGGTTTTGATGCTTTGGAAGCAAGCTTTTAGTTATGTCTGTGTCAAGATGTTTTATAATTTATTACCATTTTCAGGCCAAGCGCAATAGCCCAAGACCTAAATGCAAACAAAGAAGCTGAAGCTGAAATTCTTAGGTCAAACTAATATATAATTTAGAACAAAAATATAACAGAAGAAGTCAATAAAAGTATTACACAAACGCAGATATAAAAGTCATAATCCTTCTGTTAATTTAAAAAGGAGACAATCGAATTTTATTACAAATAGAAACCTTTTAACTCGTCGCCATTTTTATAATTATGCCATTATAACCATTACCAAATTGTTATATTCTGGTTTTCCATAACTATGTTGCATTACTAATTTGAGATTGAGTAACAATTTTTTTTATAAAACATTAGCTCAAGTTTAACTCAATAATGCGAATATATAATAAAGTTTAGTGACGGACTATAAGCGTGTGTCTAACGTCCGACTGTTTTTATCTGATTTCTGATTCCAATATTAAATATTAACATCCAAATAAACCCCTTAAACTCAAATTTATTACATATTAGGCTCAGTGGATGATAAGTTTAATCGAATTACATTTGCAAACCAAATAGACTAGGAATTTTAAAGTTTCAAGCATAAAATTTACTTTTGTGTTTGTAATTTTGAATAAAAAACTTGATTGGTTTAGAAAAATGGCAATACTGCAAGTACTGTTATTTTTATGGTACTAAGTAAGTTTATATAGAACCTTTAAATTTTTCAATTGAAATTTCAATTTAAACGTATCGTAATGGTTATCATACTAGGTTTAGGCTATATTGTGGCTTCGCAAACCATTCCTATGGCAATAGCATGTCTAATTTTAAGTAAGGCAATGTTAGAAATGGATTGGTATAAAATACTTCTTAATAAAGTTAATGACGCTAATAGAAATTATAAGACGAATACAATTTATCGATTACCATTTCAAGCCAATTTCATTTTATTATGTAACTGCTTTTTTGAAAATGAAACAAAAATTAATTATGACGAAAAAACAGATTTAATTGCTTTGTGATTTTATAATGTTCAGTTGTTACAATAACTGAAGGGATAAAAATGTATTTAACAAAAAAATTAAAGTGACCATGACACATAAGTGTGTAAAGTTTAAACTGTTAATGTTTAAATACGTTAATTTTAACAAGTGGGAATAAATATATATAAATATGAAGTTGATGCGATCATATTGCGGGGAACATATATCGAAATTAGGAATATATCATAGTAAAGTACTTCTTTTGTTTTTGTTTTGGTGTTATGTATACTGGTATGAAAAACAAATAAAATTTCAACACTAAACATGAGCGGTGGAATTATAAAATGACCAGCACGTCAATGACCTCCATTGATCCGAGCCCTTTTTAGTTAACCTGTGTGCTCTTACATGTCGTTCATATGTTTAATAACTCGTTAAATTACATCTAAGATCATAACCATATTGCTCATGTTAAAAGACCAGACATGATCACATAAATTTAAAACTAAACTGATATATTTCGAGACACTAAGTTAATCCAACAGCAGGAGTTATTGGTGCAATTACATTAAGTCTGAAAGCTTTTCCATGTTCTACGATAAATAGTTATATTCCTCATGTAACTACTCTAAGTTTTTAGGAAACCAATGAACTCGAGTATTCTTCATAAGTTTCCCATTATCGAAGAATCTTAATGTTTTTCTTTTAAGCATGCTTAATATCTTATGCTGAAGTTTTATATAAGTTTGGACAAAGGCAACATATTTGAGCGATTTAAAAATATTATACCCCACATGAATAAATTCGTCGTCCACATAATTCATAACTATGTTGCGATAACTTGATGAAATTAAAATCTTCAAAGGAAAATATTGAATAAACAATAAAGTGTATTTTTGCTCATGGCAATTCGACACGAAAATGCTTTTACATGAAAACTCCATTAGAGTCTCAAAAGCGTAAAAAATCTAAAAGAGAGTGGTTTGCATAAATCTTGGAAGGGAAAAACTTATTGCTCTTTTGGGTAAAAATATGTTTTATTTAATATTCCGTGTCGTGCTCCAAAACCATAACTACCATAATTTTGTCATGTTTTTCATTCCAGTCGAGATTACCAATTTGAAATATTTACTATTTTGAAATCGTGTCTCGGGATAAGAACCCTAGAGTTAGCGTTTAACAAAATTTTATAAGAGCTGGCAGGTGTATGAAAACAATTCATACCAGCTTAAAAATATTCTTCAAAAAGATTGGAAAAATATCTCGTTTAGGCATCTTATCAAAAAAAATCAACTGTGAAAATCATTTAATCTTGTCTGGATTATTTTCAGAATGTTTCCTAAATTTAAGCTTGTTTTGAAATCAATTGCTCGCATTTATTTTGTGGCAATAAGTTTCTATCCAATTTTAATTTCAAGTTATGCAGTAACCGCAGCAACTTCCCACTGTGCACCAAACATTGTTGATAGAAATCCCGAATTAGACCGATTTTTCAACGTGTGGACAAGCAACACTGAATGGTTATCACCAACCACAACACCCCCTACATTTATAGTATTTGTCAGTCATTCGGACCAAATTTGTATCCCAGATGAAACCGAAAAGTTAATTTACTTTATTCAGAAAAATGGTATTCATCCAATGCTTACTGGCCAAGTACCCCGGGAAAATCTCAGAAAGAAAAACTTCATAAATTCAAACCTAATGGTAATTGTAGCAACTAACTCAGAAAACTTTGTCGATGAGCAGCTAGATATGATACTAAAATATACGTGCAAAAGAAAAGACACGTTTCTTTTCATTTCATCAGAAGATATTTTAGCAACGCAATTATACTCAAGCAAACTATTTACTGGTCTGCGTAACAAACAGGCATATGCGTTGGACACCAACGTTATTTATGTGGACCCAAAGGTTTTTAATCAAGGTATTCCAATTACATTTTCGTTATCCGAATACCTTACGAAAGAAAGACCTCGTAACATGGGCTTTAATATTCGAGGACGTCATTTCAAAATGGCTGGGTGTGTGGACACACCTCCATACCACTTTATAGTCAATCGGTCACCATTAATAGAAGACGGAACTGAGTATCGAATTTGGACCACAGCTGCGAAAGCATTCAATTTTACATTTGAATCAATTAATGAAGAAGGCACTGGATACGCAACCTTGCTCGATAATGGAACTTGGATTGGAATGATATCAAATTTACTTTATCCCGAACGAAACTTCGACTTTGCTGTAATATTTGGCCTGGATGTTTTTGATGACAAGATTGAGTACTTGTCCACTGCTACCTACTCTTTGAGCTTGACATTTGTTCAAGCTCTTCCGAAAACCAACCTAGTTTCTTGGAAAGCACTGGTTTCTCCATTAAAAGCGGAAGTTTGGTTTTTCATAATCCTAATCTATTTCATAATTTGTTTTGGCATTCTTACAACTAACAGACTACAAAGATATACAAACGAAAATTGGTCGGAAGCACTATTTCAATCATTCTTTATTCCCTTTGAAATTGCAATGAATCAAGACGTAAAGTTTTTCAACTTATCTAAAATTCGCGAAATTATTTCCCCATGGATCCTGTTTACTCTAATCAATGGCACCATTTACCAAACTTTACTCACATCCTTTTTGACTTGTCCAACGTTTGACTCAGTACCTCAAAATTTTTGGTGAGTTGGCTGAAAGGAGCGACTACGCCGTAATGCTTCATGTGCTCGGAAGCGTGGAAACACAGTTTTTTAAACAAAGCACCAATCCAGCCGTAAAAGCTATCAATTCTCGATTAAAATTGATTCCAACTGAGGACCAAATTACTTGTTATCATGATGCCGTCTATGCAGAAAAAAGTGTGTGCATGGGTTGTTTTCCAGGAAGTACAATGAAAATGTCGTCAATGGGAATAGTGAATGAAGATAACTTGGAAAAAGATCCTTATCTCGTGAGCAAGGATTCCAGAGTTTTCACAATGTTGAGCGTGCCATTTCCTAAGCAATCAATATTTATTGATTCATTTGCGCCTATAGTTGGAGCCCTGATGGACAGTGGGATTCATGAGAAGTGGAAGAATGATATTGGGATGTTGTTTAGGTTTAAAGGTTTAAGGAAAGTCAGGACAGAATTTGAAAATAAAAAGGATTTTGAAACGGCTGAGGGTGCTGACAAATTTGAAGATCTGTTGAAGCTTAAAAATTTGACAGTTGTTTTTATAATTTGGTCTGCTGGCCTGTTTGGGTCACTTTGTATGTTTTGTGTAGAAATTGGAGTTGAGTGGCTCAGATCACTAAGTTTACTATGGATTATGTGCATTTTTGTACGTAATTGAAAGGTTTTGAATTTGAAGCAAGAAAAAGTTTGTTAGTAATGATTTTAATAAAGTAGTTTTTAGTTTGGATTCTTGTAGTTGTAGAACGTAGTACAGAAGCAATCGAGTTATCTAGTTTTAACTATATTTTCAAGATGGTGGCGGAATTAAAATTTTAAAATGACACCAACCAACTTGATCCTAATGTTACAAAATAACATACAATTTAAATCTTACATTGTAAATTTTCATGTAATGAATGATGATTCCCGGGATGTTTGCTTAAATTGCTTGTGAGCTAGCTTTGAAGTTTTCAAATCCTTGCAAGTTTTAAACAACTGCTTTCATCAATGCCTCTCCCCATTAAATATTCCAATTGTCAAAGTTCACATTTGTGTGGTGTCCGAAGTATGTGGATATCCTTGGTAGTACGAAGTATGAATTACTTGTTTATTGAAGAGTTTCCTCAGTCAATGCATTTCCCAATGGGTGCACTAAATTGCACTATTGATGCTTTCGTACTGTTAAACATAGGTGGACGGGTTTTCGATTTGGCTTGTGGATTCATGGACTCTTGGATTTAGCATGGAAAGAAGGACAAGAAGTTTAGACAAACTTTGCTTAGCTGTCCAGCTCTTAAACTTTGAGTAGGGAAGCTCTATTTTATAACAGTGTCAACAAAATTATGGTTCTTTAAGGTTGTTTCGGATTTAGTTACAGATGCTATTATACACTTTAAATGAACTAATTGGGTCGGTATAATAGAGTCGAATAGGTCTTAGTGCATAACCATATTAGAAGAATTTTATTTGTAGAAATTTGTTAGTCGACCTAAAAATTATTGTCGAAATTTAAGTAACGAAACTGGTTTAGTAGAACTTTTTTAGAAGAAATCAATTCAGTCGACATTCATTTTTTAGACTTTTATTATTCGAATTTAGTCGGAAACAGTCGAATTTCTTTTTTCAGCTATATTAAGCGTAATTGAACCTATTTTTACTAAACACAACCCAACACTCCCATCCGTACTAAGTATATTTGTTTCTGGTCGACTAAAAAATTTCGACAGTATGCATGTTCGACTGCTAAAGGTCGACTAAAAAAATCAACAATGAAGCAGTCGATTATGTACAATTCGACAATAAAAAAAGTTCGACTAACAAATTTCGTCTCCGTATAATCGATTAAGATGAAGGTATACTAAGAAGAAGTCGACTCTATAATTGCGTCCCAACTAATTAACGCCAAAATTTGTGAAGGTTAAGTCCAATGCAAGAACCTATACGTATTGTAATGTTAGGGCGAATTATCAATGTTTCTAGTCGTATAAAATATTTACGAATTGCGCATAAAAAATAATTTAAAAACAAGTGTAAAATATGTGTATATATATATCTTTATGTATAAATTACATGGTTTTGTAAGATAATTCAACAAGTTTCTAGAAGAATCAACCTTACGTTAAGATATAAATCAAGCTAAAAGAATAAATTGCACTCTGCTTTACTAGGTTAGCTACAACTAATGCATAATTTTATCTGTCTCATTTTAAGGTATGATAGTTTTCGAAAGCAAGAAGACTTACCTGATAATAACGGATATTCCGCGCTGTTTCTCTTTCGGTTTTTATACCAAAATAAATATCCGCAAAGAAATAAAATAACTAATAAACTGTATGAAATGATAATCATTTTACTTGCACTTTAATTCTCAATGGTATTTTGAATACATTGCAAATACGCTGACCACCTGCGCTGATATACACAAAAGAACTGAAATATATTTGTATCTAATTTACCAGTATTCCTGTATTTCTCTTGGTTAGACCGTGGTATTAGGCATTTCACTTGATAATATACATGTCTGATCTTTACGATTTCAACCAGTTTGTCCATATATGCACCGGTTTATATTATATGTACATAAGTCAAATGGGAAAAAAGATTCACCAGACAAAACTACTAGACAACGTATGGAATGGTAATGATAAAAAATGACGCAAGCTTGGGAATAGAATGAGAGATAAAACCATCAACACAGGGTGTTGTTACGCAATTAAGTAAAAAACGGTGATCAAGAAATTCGAAGTTTACTTCACAATGTAATGAGCTTGATTAGCTTTGAAAGGGAAATAAAGTGAGAAAAATTGACCAGGATGCAAATATTTTATTATAGTCGAGACTTGGGTTAGTCGAAATAGTTTAAAAATTCGTGGCTTCTGTGTAACTTGTGGCTTATTTTTCCAGCCTACTAATTTCTGTGGATTCACTGCGATGTGATTAGAGTACAAGTTTAATATTCAATAAAAATCATTGCATTTTATTACTACATATGTGCTGTTCTGTGAAACTCTAGATCGGTAAATTTATTTCATTTAAGACCCATGTCAGATTTGGTGCCAATAAAATTTGATAAAATAAATGATTTTTTTTCTGGGATAAAAGTTTTTTTGTGAGGGTGGCTATCTTGACGTTTCAGTTAACTCTAAGTAGAACATGATGTATTGATTGGTGTCAATTTTACGAACTGTTTGTAATATCAACGAATAAAAATAAATCATGTGCTCCGACTTACAACAAAAATTCGAAGCAGTAGTGCTAATTTATTTTTGTTTGTTAAAATGATCTTGGACTACCACATAACATTACTAATAGTGGGAGTGCATGCATAAAAGTGCTGCTTAGGTCTAGACCTACTAGTGCAATCTTGTTACAATAGTAATGCAGTTCTGCTACTTTATAGCTTTCATAAAAAAACAATAAAACCACATGAAAAGCTTTCCGCTGAGACATCAAGTCATCATCACCCAGTGGTTATTATATGAAAACAAGTCTTCAAAAAAACTTTTATTGACGGCTTCTCATTTGGGGCATTTGGTAGTAAACAAATACACTAGAGCCATGAAAATAATCGAACGTTCTAATTAAACTCATCCAATGCACATATATTTTAGTAATAATTAAATTTATTACACAAATTAAAAAGTCATTCAATTTAATTTAAATCAAGCTCACAAATCCTTTTAATTCAGTTTCGAATTATTTTTTCTTCGGTTCACATTCAAGTATTTTGTAATTTAGTAAAACATAAAAGGAAGAAAGGAATGCCACATACACATGACCCTTATCCATCACTTTTGTATCCACCCCACGTATTGCACTATCCCTGATTAGCATGATTATCAATGGCACTCCCTTTTGTACTGACAAAAATGAGTAGGATTTTATTTACCTTGCACACACATATTTAAGTTGTTATCACAAATGATTTAAATTTAGACGTTAAACAAAATTTACAAGATTCGTTAAGACAGGTTAAAATCTAAATTTTCGAATTGTGATATTAACTTAAATCAAATCTTGTCTCTATCATTAATTTTACACTATAACTAAGAAATGAAATATGTTAAAATAATTTCAGGTACAATAGCCAATATAAAAGAGTACTGGATTATTTACCCTTAAGTCCATTCTTGCTAGAAAAAATTTTGTAAGTATTTTAGTCATTCTAATTAACATTTTGAGCTTATTAACAACTATGAAATTTCACTTAAAATTATCAAGTCTCCGTACTACAAATACTGCCAATAATTTATACCCGAATACATTTAGATAATTGTCTTAAAAATATCGAATAAACATTTTATATTGCAAACAATAATGCATTTTTAAATTATTATTAATCATCAAATTATTTTACGTAGATTTGTACAATTAGCGAACGGAATCATATCCCCCCAAAATGCCATCTTTTGACATAACCACCTGCCAAACTTGATACTTCCTAGATCTAAATGCAGCAGCGGAAAGACTAAGATAATATGTCCACATTCTATAAAACTTATCATCCAGATTTTTCTCCACCTTGAGCTTAGGCCAATTGCTTTCAAAATTCTCCCTCCATGCACTCAACGTATAATTATAATTAGGTCCCAAATTATGCCAATCCTCCAAAACAAAAAGCCCATCCATATTCTCCAATATTTGATTATGATAAGGTAAAATACCATTTGGAAATATATACTTATGAAACCAACTTTCAATCAGTGGAACCCAATCGTGTGACACGCCAATAGTGTGAAGTAAAAATATCCCGTCCTTCTTTAAACATTTGTTAACCACCTTAAAAAATGTTTTGTAGTTGGAGGTACCCACATGCTCAAACATGCCAAC
>JAQFZG010001523.1:0-20694 GCA_034695465.1 Entomobrya nicoleti | reverse complement strand
AATAACCTACCTTTTTGTAATAACTTTTAAAGACATTTCGTTAAATCTGGTTATTAAAAGTCTATTTTTTGTTTTATGAATATACTTAAACCAGATATAAAACTATTAGGTTAGTGTTCGCCTTATAAAACTCGAAGTTTCCTTTGTAATCTATTACGAGTTTTAAATTCGCACTCACAAAAAAAAGACATTAAAAAGGCAATAAAGAGTCAGATTTTACATATTCATAATATTTCATGATGTTGCCAGACAGGCGAGCTAAAATAGCATCTCATCTTGGATCTCCTGTTACGTATCCATCATCACTTTACATCATCATGGTTTCATTTACGTTTATGTCTTATTTTTACAGTTTTCATAGGAGCGATGAATCTTGGTGATAATTTTTACGGACATCATCACTTCTCCACACCACACACAAGTGCTTTTCATGCTTCGAGCAATGAAATGAATAAATAGGTAGACAGACATCCGACAATAAAAATGTACCATGAATGAATATACGCAGTAAATAGACCATACTGATAGACAAAAGAGTTTATAATTATCACACAGCTCGAAAAAATAAAAACAGGTTGCAGGAAAAAGTAGTCTAAATACTTTTTTTCATTTGTATGCAAAACGATGGACCTTTTCACTTTTCACAAGTCCATGTTTTAAAACCAAACCAATCATTTTCAAAACACATTTATTTCGTGCGTCGTCATATATCCATTGTTCTATTCGCATCTCAAAAACTGTGCTTAATTGTAAACAACTCGCATTGCATAACCTTCGTTTAAGCGCACATGATCTCATGGTTTAGCTAATTGTCTGCCAGTTTCGCCATAAAAAAAGTCTTAGGTAATAAAAATAGCACCTTATACACAGATAAATGGACTTGTGTGAATAATTGCCATATTTGAGTTTGAATCCTTAATGACTAACTGTTTTTCTGGACATACATACATTACTTACAGTAATTAAACTGCTTATATGGTCCACGGTGCGCTGCAATAAGGAATTATAATAACGTTTTAGACCACAAGTAGAACTGTTAATTGTAAAAAGATGGATTGATATTTTTGTTGCGTGTAGATTCTAATGTTTATGCTGAAAAGTGCTAGACTTTAGTATGAATCCAAGTATTACCTTATTTCGGATAACGAAAGTTGATATACATTGATGAAAAGAGACATCCCAAGATTTATGATTACACTATTGAAGTTTTGAATTATCTGTATTTCATTATTCCTTACTCCAACAAATTAGTTTCTTTATGTCCAATGAGCTGTTTAAAATTTCAGTAGAGGAAAATGGTGAATCTGTGTGAGAGACCACCAGCATTTCACACTTATTTTATGCGTCGCTATGTATTTAGGGGCTACGGTCATTTATGTAATGTTCGCTTCTCTACAATTACATGTGGTTCAATTTATGAATATATTAGTTTGGTTACAAGCAAAGGGTGTACTATTCATAAGTGTTTGTGTTTTGTACAATAAGGTAACATGCATATAATAATTTACCATATAAAGTTCGAATGTTGCTAAGTGTAAATTTTGTTCTAGCTAACTAGCGGCGAAGGGGAAGATGGGCTTTTCTTCGATACTTCGCCGTTCACCTATGTGTATACGTGCGTGCTGACTCTTTGGCATCAATGCCAAAGAGAAACGTACGTACATTTTCTCCAGAGCGAGAGCATTAATTGCCAAAATATGCATGTGATTTCGTACGAATGAATTTATCTATTTCTGAAAAACCAAAAATATCCATTAACATGCATGACTTTATGTACCTATATTGTTGATGTGTAGGCCGTATAACGTAAAAGTGGTCTAATTCGAAGTAGTCTAAACGATAAATAGTATGTTTTCTAACAAATACACAAAATAACCTCAAATCTAAACATTCTATAACTACCAATAATCGATCTGTTTACTCAAGAACGACCAGTCACAATAAAATAATTGAATGTTTTCAAGAATGTGAGATTTTTTAGTATAATTAATAGTAGCTGTCCAGACTCGTAGAAGGTTTTGGGATATTGGAATGTTAGGTCATTTATTTTTCGAATTCTAGAAAGCTCAGCTTTCAAAGCTGGTTTCATCTAAATTTTTTTACGATTTCCTTTTACAAATGGATAATATATGTATCATATATGGAGTGAAAATTAGTATTAAATGTCGTAATGTTTTTAAAAGATAAGATTTGATTTAAAATGTTCTCCGTTGCTGTAGAAATTTTATTTTAGATAAACTCGATTTAGAATTTTTTTGCTTAGAATATTTCGTTTAGAAAACCTTTAGTAGACCCGTTAGTAGGCACATAAACATGAAAACCATTAACTGAGAAGAGGACATTTACCCACTTCTGGAAATCTGTTGACCACAGACCATAATTTAGATAGAAATGAACGACCTCATATTGATTGTTGCATTATGGAATTGCTGGAATGCACTGATTATACATCATTCATCTTATCTGCTTTTCATCACCTTTCCACCTCAAGTCAATTCTGTGCATGTTTTCTTCTCAATATCAAGTTAGCATGTTCATAAAAATGTCAATCGTCTCTCACTGCCTGTCGTTCGAGCAAAGCCTTTCACCTTTAGCAAAAAATTATTGTTGAGCTGTGGTGTCGCAAGTGTGACCTTAAATACCCATTTTCCAGATTATTTCAAGCTATGCGATTGATTTTCTTTTCAACTCCTATGAAACTTGCACTCCAATTCCACCTCATACAACAAGTTATACAGTCATCATTATTGTTGTAATCGTCAATGGATTTCTTTTTGTTCAATGGTTATGATGACGGTATCAGTTGGTCGGGTCGGTGAACTTACACCTTTCTGCGCCTACTACTTCTTTTTTTCGCAGTTTCAGACTCCGGCAGACTTTATGAGACTATGATCTTTTATCGTAATTTTGCATGTCGACAAATACATGTGCTCTTCAACATTGGTTCTTTTCCTTTTTTGTTTTTTATGAACGATTTTTGGCTCTCCATGTGCACACATGTTGGCATTCATCCAGCAGTTTTATAGTCTGGCGACAATTCTTCGCCTTATGTACTATCATTTAAAGATATCTAAACTTCCAAGCATAAGTACATACTTATATTTATCAATGTTTTTTTCACTTTCGAAGTGTTTTTTTTTAAATATAAGCTTTTATGTATATCAAGTTCGGCTGGATGGTCGTCAGAAAAATACACACCTACTTGGATGCACGAGTTCCGTTCTGCGCAGCAGACAGACAAGTAGTAAAATTTTGTGTGAATGAATTTCATTTTTCGGTTTGCTACGCATAACTTATTTCTATGATGATGCAATGATAAAATCACACGTTTTTATGACAAGGTATTTCAAGCTCTCTTTGCGTTTGTAATGATGTCGGGACTTACAATGAAGTCGTTATTTCTATTTCTTCATTGGCGTTTACAAACACAGCTACTTTCTCATGTAATGTCATAAGAATAAGAATTGCTTATTTTTCTGAAACACCTACATTTTTATTGTTGTGAACAGGACTAATGTTAATGTTAGCATAAATTAAGCGCATAGTTTTCATTTATTCATAATATCAATAGCATAACAAGTTTGCAGTGCAGTGTTGAGTACTGGCTCAGAAATATTCAGCGTAAGATTGCGCGCTCTCTCTTCAGCAGACTGTTGTACTGTATTTAGTACCTAATAATCAATATTTTAATTTTAGTTCTGGTTTCTGGTGCAAAACATGTTTATACTCAAGGTAGAATTGGGAATAATTACATGTAAAGGTATATTCAGGAAATATATTGAGAGAAAGGAGTAAGGAGTTTCCAGGTTTCAGTTTCAACTTCCCAAGTAACATAATATACATGACACAATGCTATAAAATTGTCTTCTCGAAAATTCTGCACATTTCACAAATGTATGGAAAGCAACAGATGCATGAAATCAGTACAATCCCAGACGATTTACGAAGTCGTACATCATGGGATTCTGAGGTTTTAGTAGCTTCTCTTGTTTATATCTTCATTTTAATGGAACACTTACTCTAGATAATACACTGAAACTTAATCCATTAAAAATCCAGGCATTTAAGTAATACTCTGTATGAATGCATCATATTCCTTCATCCTTGTCAACAAGCTATCTTTCTGAAAGCTTATTAGGAATAGAATAATTGTAATTACCTTTTTGGCGACGAGCGCTTCTGCTGAGTAAACGAAATAATTGCGGACTTACATTTAATAGCTTTAAAAGGATAATAAAGCAAAAATGCAACAGTTGTAATTATCATTTTGCATAAAAGCAAAATTAAGCATGATCAAAATGAAACTCTATACATAAATATGTAATGAAATGTGAAATTAGGACAACATTTTTTTATTGTAAAATATTTCGGCGTTGAAAAATCTGCAAGTTAATATTTTACTCATTCTTAAAAATACACATCGCATCAGCACCAAGTAAAAATATGACACTGAGGTACTTTTCAACTTCTCAAGTGTCGTCTTGTCGCAAAATGACAATGGCAAGCATTCGCATTCTAACATTTCTAACACAATTTCTACTAAAGATTTTCCATGGTGTGGTGGTAATGTGAATATTCCATTAACACTTTTCTCTATCTTTCCTCACAGGTTTCTTAACATTTGTGAACTGCTGGAACGTCACTTGGGCGACAATTGTTCAGGATGTATTCACTTACGCAAAATTGATAGCTTTGGCCATCATCATTGCGACAGGATTCTATCAGCTTTACCTTGGTAAGAACTATTTTGAGTACTTTTATCTTCTCTTCTTGAAGATGAAAGGAGGCGAAATTGTACCATCACCATCATAGTTATCTGTATGATGCGATAAAATATATGCAGATGCATGAAATGACATGAAAGACACCTTTTACCGACTGAGACTACCCGAAAAAAATTGAAAAGCATTCATATACTTCGTTATCTTAGAAGCTCTTAGTATTTATTTACAATTTATGTGAAAGTGTGCAAAGTAATTTTACTGCCAAAACCAGAAATATAGGTATATAGGTATGTGTATATGTTTATTTATAGTTATGTACATCTAATTTGATGATCATGCATACAGCATTATGATATGCATACAAAAGGAAAATAGCAAGTATGTATATTGCAAAAACTGTGTGATTTACACTTGTTCTAATTTTATATTGTTCTTGTTTCTTTGAGAGACACTTAGGTATGTTAACATGTCATAGGCATGATGTCATCATCATCATCATGGTCATCTGTAGCAGACACAATAAATAGAATTTTTTTTATGCCTGTTGAACAAAATAGGTACTTTATTTGTATCCCCAATTAATAATATAGTCGTGACACCGGAATATGGGTAGAAAAACTGCCATATGAAAAGTGTAGATTTTAAACATACATGTTGTAAAGAATCACAGGCAAAGTTTCACACAGTAAAATGGGTTTGAAATAAGGCAAACAAATTTTTAGTCCGATTTTATTTGAGAGATGAAAATATTTAACTTGAAAAAATGGCCTGACTACAGCAAAGATGATGATGGAGCTGGAGCTATAGACGCATAAAAACTATTTAACATACATATAATGTGTTTAGTCGAGAATATGTTCTCTGCTGTTGAGTTCCTCCTTTTTCAACTTTTTTTTTATGACAGCGATTTTAATTATGCCAATGTGCTTTTCGTGGTTATGTTATATGGTGTTTGTTCACTGTCAAAAAAGGAGTGCATAAATTCATCTCTTAAAGTTGTTGTTGTTTTTTTGTAATAGCAAATGTCTACTAAACATGATAAACGTCAATGAAAATTAATGATGGTTAATTACAGGAAAAACTGAGCACTTCACATTTGAGAATTCAGAGCAAAATATGGAGAAAGTGGCGCTATCCTTCTATTCTGGTCTCTTTGCCTACAACGGATGGTAAGCTCATTAGATAAAACATTACATGCTTGTTGTGTATGAATGAATTATGCTTTGAATTCCAAATTAGCTCTAAATTGCTATTCAGATCAGACAAACGCTTCTCTATAATAAATAGACTAGGTTGATTTCTAAAGTATACAGAAAGGCTACTGTATAATTATGTGCTGTGAATGCATATTTTATAGCTTCTAGTCATATAAGCAGCTTTTATCCACATCACATCGTAATTAACAAGGATTCCATTCTCTGTTTGTCTTTCTGGATATGCTACGTAAAACTGTATTTTAATGTTACGTAAGATATAATGACGTTCATTCATAAAGTCGAGGAGTTAGAAAATTTGCGTTGTTTCAAAATATAATGTGGGATTAAGGGTTACATGGCATGAAATAATAACTGTTCACACTTAATATTTTTTCTCGTTGTCCACAAAAGAATTCCTTTCACTTTTCCCACGTTGTTTTATGGATTTGATTGAAATGAAACGTTTTGTAACTCGTAATCGTAATAGGAATGAGCTTAAATCACATTTTAATCCTATTTAAACTTTTCTATTCTTTAACCTTGAAATATATACAACATGCCATAGAGAAAGGGCCAGCAATAGGGACAGAATTATGCTGCTTTATATGTATTATATGAATGAATAGTAGCCTCACTAGCAATTATCAGTACGTAACTAATCAAAGTGTGATTTTTTTTATTTTACAGGAATTACGTAAGTTCATCGCACAAAACTTTTCTTTTGAACTTGAGTGACCAAAAGATATACGAACATCCATACATCTTCAAAATATCATGAACCATGTTTTCTTTTAGTTGCTCGATATTCTAGTTCAATTTTATTTTTAATAGCTTAACTTCATCATCGAAGAATTGAAGGACCCAGTCAGGTAAATGAACATTTGAAATTTTTATGCATACGCAAATGGGCAAGAAAAGGGATGAAACATATATGTTCTATATCGATATCAATGAATTATTTCAAACTTACAGGAATCTTCCAATCGCCATTGGTTTCTCTTGCATTTTGGTAACGGTTGTTTACCTGTTAACAAACGTAGCATTCTTCACAACCCTCAGTCCTGCAGAAATGTTAAACTCTGAAGCAGTTGCTGTCGTACGTATTCATTTTTATAATTACCTTCGGCTTTCCCAATTTAGTATTTGCCATGTTAAACGGTATCCATTAACCGTGTAATATTTTTTTTTTTTAATAGACTTTTGCAAATCACCTTTATGGTTCTATGGCATGGATAGTTCCGCTTTTCGTAGCAGCATCTACGTTCGGCGGCATTAATGGAATTCTCCTCACTTCCTCGAGGTAATTGAGTTTATGTTGGCGTAAAAAAACATGCATGAAAATCAAGCAGTTAAATGCGAAATAAAAAGAATTTTTTATTGACACATCCTGAAGAAATTGCACATAAAAATTAAATAGAAGTAGGATCGTTCGTACAAAAAAAGACCGCTACTTAAAAGGGAAGACGATCGATATTATTTGCCATTTCAGATCTCAAATTATTTTTATCTTCATGTTGATAGTCTAACTAATGTCAGAACGTACGTCACTCTTTCAATAATATAAATACATATATGTATTGTATACCTGGAATGAAAATTTTTGCAATCGTTTTTCTTCAGTAATGTTGCTAGTAAACCAATTCGAATTTATTTACTTTATGTACAACTAGCTTAATAAATATCTTAATTATACGAAATGCAGATGTGAAAATCTTGAAACTGAAAATGAGATAATCTTGAGTAGTTTTACATCTGATTTTACTGTCAGCGGTAAAGTAGAAGCAAAAACCCATTCATTGAGGGAGGAAAATTGAGTACAGAATACAGAATATTGGGTCGTTTAGGTATGGCTTATGGATGTTAAGAGTTGAATATAAATTAAACGAGGTTCCGGTGAAAATCGGTGGACAGGCACTAGCATTAGCACCAGTATGCATGCATCATGCATAATTTAATAGAAAATAGTAAAAGCCACAAGGGAAATCATAAACTTGTAACTCTTTTGAATAAACTTTCAATGCTAACATGTATACTATATGTCGTGTTTTTATATGAAAATGTTTTGCAGATTATTTTATGCTGGTGCTATGGAAGGACAGATGCCTGAGGTTTTGACAATGATTCAAACTGATAAGCATACGCCTGCCCCTGCAGTACTTTTTGTGGTAAGAAATAGGACATCTCGTCTCTGGAAACTTTACGCATTTCCCTGAAAGGATTATTTTAATTGGTAATTATTAATATTGACACACAGGCTCTGCTATCCCTCGTGTATCTGGCTTCCCCCAATATTGGTGACTTGATCAACTATGTTGGCTTTGCAACCTGGGTGAGTGTGTGCTTATTTTAGACATGCTATAGAACGTTGACATTTTTCTTACGTTAATACACTTTCATGCTTTAATTTTGCAATTCGCGAAAAAACAATTAATGGTTTTATTACATCATAAACAGTTGAGTATCGGAGTTGCCGTTTTGTGCATACCTATTCTGCGATGGCAACAACCAGACCTACCGAGACCAATCAAAGTCAATATGATTTATCCAATTATTTACATCATTGGTACCGTAATCATTACAGTTGTACCTATGTTTGCCGATCCCGTTACCACTGGTAATTTCATAATTATCCAGTTATCTTACTTTACTTAATAAATTGCTATGAAAATGTTAATTGAAATTTTGAAACGTTCTCGCAGGTATCGGGCTACTTGTGATCCTAAGTGCAGTTCCAGTCTACCTAATCTTCATAGCGTGGAAAAACAAGCCAAAATTTGTGAAGGATATCACAAGTAAGGATTCACGTAAACCTTTTGCTAGATAACTGCTAATGGCACGAAGCTTTAAATATTTTTTATGTGTTGAAGTAAATAGTTTACATGATACGTATTTTATACTAATAATAATAACGTGTCGCCTTCATATTTAATTTTTGATAGCTAAATTAACTCGCCTACTGCAATTAGCGCTAATCGCTGAATACCCGAAAGAGTGGTATCGTCTGGATCGTAATAAGCAGCTTAATAATAACGTAGTTTGGAGTAGTGCAATGCGTAGTAATAGTAAAACTCGCAATCGAAAAAATCTTAGTATTAGACAACCTTGCTTTGCATCTCCTTACTGTGATGATGACTCCTTAATTGATATAAGACTGACACCATATCATGATGGAAGTGGAGCGATGAATCCAAAGTCGCCACTTCAAACTGAAACCCAATATCTTCGCGCTTTGACACCCAGGAATTTTTTATCCGTACCACAACACAAGTTTATTGTTTACACCGATTTTATTTATGCTTCCTTTTCTCCAGTAATCACTTAATCATTTGTTTCCTAATTATTCCTAATTTTAAGGTATCCCCTTTACAACACCCGCATTTTTCCAGAATCGATGCACAGAATCGGGCTAAAAACGCTGTAACAGAAAATATTCCACTTAAATCAGTTGCTTACTCACGCTTATCTCCTCCGGAAACCAGTAACAGTTCCTCGTCCGGGTCATCATCAAAATCCAATAGTTAATAGCTTTTAGCTGGATTTATCTGAATATATGTAATTCCCATGCTTATGCTTTTAAATCATCTAAACTATTAGTTTAAGACTATATTGTTCGCGTTTATACTTTTTATTTTATTTATATATTTACTGTAAATCTGTAGTACTACCATATACAGCATTACTTACTACATACGTTAATATTCGTGTGTTTTTATTTATATTCTTTAATTATTTTTTTTTGCTTCTTTGATAATTTTTTTTTCTCCGTTATGCAGATTCTTTCACGAAACTTACTCAGAAGCTTCTCGTCGTCTTGAGGCCTTCCTAGAATGTTTGCAACAAATGCTGAGCTCACGCACTACATTTGCAAAATTGTCATAGGTGTCTATTTTACTTTTTACTATCATTATTCAAATGATCAAGGCAATCTAAAATGAATGTGATGTATTGTTGTTTAATGTCTCAATGCTTAAAATTAATATGCTTTTATATGTTTGTTTTTCTAGGTGCGTGCACAAAACTGACTCAGAAACTGCTAATTGTTCTAGCTCCACAGAAGCCTCAAAAGGTTTAATAAAGTAGTTCATCTACATCGTCGTAATAAAATATAAACTATTTTCGGTATCAGATATTTTAGGTCAGTGTTAATCTCGTAGTACACACGGTACAGTAAAAATATAAAAATAAAAATTTTACCATAAGAAGCCAATGATTGATTCATTAAATTATATTCGTAAACTGCAGTTATAAAAAAAATGGAAATGTTCGAGTCGGATATGTACGTTAGCTTTTAGCTTGTCATGTTTTTTCGGTGTTCTTTTAAAAACTAAATATAATATTATATACTCTATCAGTATAATAATTGTTTGTTCAAACATTCTGGTAAACATCAATACTTAATACTGACGTTACGAACAAGAGCTAATTACTTAATACTTTTAATGTCATCTCAGTTTTAAAAACATGCCACAAAAAAAAGATCAGTTGGCATTTTAATATCGTAGTTAAGTTTGGAGTTATCATCGTTGGTTTCCTAAATCGACGGTTTTGTTGGAGTACATAAACAGATGGAATGGAGGACGAAGCAAGTTTACCATATGCACTGCTACAATATAGCTTGTGATGGGCTAGTCGACCAATTTGTAGAGGAGTCCAAATATTAGATGAAACAAATAGCAGCTTTAATATATAGAACAGTTTTAAAGATGATATTTTATGTGTAAAAGTTTTTATTGGGCATGCTTTGCATTTTAATACTTCTTGAATACTTTTATTGTTGTAATAATAGAGTTACATACATATAATATCTGATTTTGTACTTTAAAAAAAGTTTCAGAACTAATTTCTAGTGTAATTTCAATTTCAATTTAAAATACTTTTTTCCGAAATGGAGAAGCTAGATCATATCTTTTTTTCAATTTTTGCCTGATCGTAGTAGTTTAAAAAAAAGTGTCGTAAAGAAGAGGTATAAAATAAGACAAACAAAATTATATGCTCTTTTGATATCAGAGAGTAAACAATATTTTTATACACTATATACTTACAAATGTACTATTTAAAGGAGAAAAGTAATAGTGGTCTAGGCTTGAAAGTGACAAAAAAAATATCTGCTGGTTTCCTCTTTTTCAATACTTCTCTTGAGTAAATATACTTCCATACATACTACGTGTAAATGCAGTCTGCATTCTTGGATTTAAATAAAAAATCAAACTAATTTGCTGCTATAGTTTTTAAATTTATTATTAAGAGCTTTATAAATATATTATTATTTGTGTAAGATCAAAATAGAAAAAAATAGGATACAATTAATCCGTTCCTTGTAACTGAAGGAGAGATCAGCATGAGTAACTTTATGATTTTGTTTTAAAATATAAAAGTAGTCTACTTTTAATATTCAGTTTTACATTACATGTTCCATGTTTTTAAAAGAAAGAAAAATTCTTCTACTGGTTCAATACAATGTGTGGTTAAAGAAAATAAGTACGCAATTCCAGAGATTTTTTATGGTTGATGGTGTTACGTATTAATTATACTTGTTCCATAATATAAATGGAATCTCAAAAAATTTATATTATGTTTATTACATTCATATTTAATATAACTTATTATAAATATCTATATCTTGTATGCAATCTATATTTCAAATTATAATTGTTAGAATCGTTATTGTAACTGGTAAATTTGCTTTGTGTTGTTTCATTTTTTTATTTCATTAATTCATTTTCGTTCTTTTGATATATTTGCATATATCGAGCGTTTCTTTTCAATCCTTAGCTATAAAAAAGTGTTCGGGTGACGGTACAAATCATGACTACTAATTCGGTTCTATCACTTTTTTACTTCGAGCGACGATAGCAAGTATTAAAATTAGAGGAAGTTGAAAAACGGGTTAATCTGTGACGTTGGTTGAACAAGTCGAAGTTTTCACTTTTAAAATCGTAACTACAATTTGAGTTTACTGACTGCAGTATGCATGATTTGCACCAAAAAAGAATAAATTTCCACCAGTTAACTCTGCAGACCAGACTCCAGCTAGTTTGAAAAGAGGAAATGCACAGGTTGTTTTAAAAATGAGTAGTGGTGAATTTTAAAGCACTCACTACGTATTAAAAACAACAGTATCTTTTAAATCGAATCAAGGCTATACCTCAAAATAGGTCTCATCAACGAACAGTACAATAACATGACACAATAATTAAAAGTTATATGGCTGACTGCAAATCGGTTTACTGAATACTGGTATACTTTTACAGATAAAAGATACAAACAATCAAAAATATATTCAAGCAATCAGTAATAACAGATTAAATAGATTTAAAAAAAGGAATCTGGTGCTTCCACCTTACAAATCAAGTATCCAAATCCAAAAAATAAATAAAAATAAAACAGGTCAAGAATTTCGAAAGAAATTCGTATGGAATGCAACAACATCTCAAAGAAAACTGCAAGGTAAAAAATATGGCTTCAATTTTAAAGAAAAACAACCTGTTTATATTTACAGCATGATTTTAGAATATGCACATGGTATCAACAACACTGTTTAGGATTAAAGCGACCATAAAAAAAATGGATCCCGTGATAGATATTAAAGGGGAAAAGGACAGAAAATTCTCTCCGTCCGTGTCCCAGAACGCACAGCACTAGACTCCCTTTAAATATCAGAGTAGGATTCCAAATCAACAGGTATTTAATTTATTAGAACTGTTGATCAAACATTTAACGCATTCCTCGTTTGAAGTGCACCATGCATGAGTTCGGTCTTCGGTCTTATAGCACATTTGACATATCACCGTGAATATGTTTACACGATTTTTTTCCCAAAAAACAGAAAGAAAAATCACTAGTAATCATACAACTAGTAGACAATTAGATTTCTTTAACTGATTGCACTGCACCGGCGTATCAATCAAGTGCTTATGCATGTAGTTGTTTCGAGTGTTAATCAATCAGTGTTGATCATATACATACATATTGTAAACTTATTACATATATTTTAGCTCTGTTAAAGCTAATAATAATATTCAAAAAAAACTGTCATAAATTTCGTTTCCTATTTACTTGCAAAATTGCAACCTTTGGATCAATCATTAAGTGACAATAATTATGGAATTGGAATACTGTCTTAAATGTGTTTTGTTATAAATGTTGTGAATATTTTATTCGTATCATTTGCGGTACGATATATTTGAAGGCTGTAATATTGATAATTAGGCTTAAAAATTCTACATGTCTATTGCTAAAAAAACAGGTATTACGGTAAAGTATATATATGATTCTTACAAATAGCTATTATTCATACTACTCTACTTGAATATACAAAAAAATTGGACTGTGAAAACGTATTTGTATGTTATAAAAATTAATATCATAGGATAAGTCATTTGCCGTAGTAATTGTTGTAATGATTTATATGAAAAAAACAACAAAGTAATGATTTAAGAAGATGAAGAAGCTGAATCCAAAAAAATGCAGGTTCACCATTGTCCTTACCTGCATTCTGATATCCATAGAGAAAGGTGCAAAGTACTACAATATAATTTAATGATACATAAATACATATACGTACTTCGGAAATATATTTGATAATACGTAATGATACTTAAGTTTGCCAGAGTCCAATGTGCATGAGGAGACTAAAATTTAACGCAGTTATATATATCACAACACAAAAATTGCAATCACAATATTTATCACGGAAGTCGGTTATTGTGCATTGTAAAAAAAACCACACACGTAGTACACCAACTTAGTGAGGCGTAGTTGTAGACCGGTAAGTGTAAATTGAATGAAGTATGATCCAATAAAAATGGAGCTGTTTATTAAAACGTAGTTGTTGTGTATGTTGCAATTTTTTTTATTCATAATTTTATCAAATCACATCAATTCAATGCATCAACTTAAACTGAGCATTAAAACACATGAATATAATTTATCATCATCTTTAAATACGAAAGAAAGATGTACTCATTTTGCTTGCTGGTTTTCATATCAAATCTAAAGGTCCATCTTTCCATCAACATTTTTGTTACTTAAGAGGGTGCCGGTTATGGCATTGATGATTTCATCCCGCTTCAAATAGTTGTTCTAACTCCAGTTAGAAAGCAGAGAGATCGACTGATCAGTGCATGCAGCTGGCAGTCATTTCGTGAATAGAAAGATGATGAAGATAATATCTTCGTATTTAATGCTTAATAAATATTAACTAGTGAAGATGACAAATTATTAAATAAAACCTTAATGCATATTATCTCAAATTCTATTAATATTTTTTACGCTTATTTTCGAATTAACGACAATAATTCATAAACAAAGCACAAACATAAACATTTTATGAATCTTGTTTTCTTCTCATCTGGACCTAGTTAGCTAAATAAATGATAAATTTCACACACATTGATGGAATTTACCAGATTTTGAAATCTGAAATTTCCGCAGAATACACTTTTACATGTCAGGTTGGCCTAACACATGCGCATCTCTTCTAGATACAACATTCTAAGTAAAAATGTATAATCGCATCTAGACATAATTAATTTTTGCAACTTACGATAGCCCGTTTTAAAATTTACAGTTAAAATTAATTTTGCGAACTTCAAAGGATTTTTATTATGAATAAACACTTGGCTCTCGTGATGCCCCAAATAGATTATGGCAAAATTATGACAGATTTTATATCGGCACTAAATATTAAGTTTCACTTGAAAACTTTCTATTCATTTTAAATATTACATTTACTGCACTTAAGTTATTGATTTTTTAGACGAAAGGTTCAGTCCCAAAAGCGTACCAAGAGCTCTTCCTTTAATTTATTTTCTTTGAACTAAAAAAAATGAATATGAAATCAATTACAATAAACCATCGTATATGAAAGACAATTTCCCACTTTTATATTTGTTGTATTTTGTAGTGATTTCCAACACTATAAATAAAAACGCCGGCATTTCGGCTCGCCTCCAGAGATAACGTGCGACGAAACTATATCCCATTCATATTATGCGATCATTTGGCAAAGCTGTGAGGAGCAACAGCACAATAACTTTTCTTGGCCTCTACAGAGCGATAAATTAATAAAGAAAGTGAATGCAGAGATTTTTAAGGTTTACAGCGCACAATAAAATTCCCAAAAGCGATAGATTTAAATTGTGATTGATAACTCTCTCGATATTATATCTTTCGATCTTTTTCTGCTCTTTGCTCCTTTTCATTTTGGCATGCTGTTCTGGAAAAAAGGAGGGGAGTTGTTTTCAAGACCATTTTTGTAGATTCTAGAATCGTGAAACAAACTATCATTTAAAACATTCGAAAAATATTTTGCCCTGCATTAAATTTATATCGAATTTAAAAATAGCAGCAAATTTATTCACAATCAATCGATTAAACAGATTATGTGATCAGCCATCCTGTTAACCATTTAAATTTGCTTAAGATTTAAAAACAAAAGCGTCAAAGCTCATTATTTTAGTTTATTTGTTTTTAGTGCTAATGTTAATTTAATGGTAGGTCAAGCAAGCTGACAGTTTTTATTCTCATGGGACTCTGGTTTATCCTATCGCAACAATAAAGATAATGAGTTATTCCTCTAACTCCACTTCATCGCACTGCCACACATCCACGAGCGAGCACATCTTTATTACAAAGTACAGCAGATGTTCCCCGAAAGAGATGAATGGGGCGAAGAGAGACAATACATCTGAAAGGGAAAACCCTTATCCATAAAACGAATGATGCATTACTAGATCAGATGCAATCAATCTCTAGGGCTTAATGAGGGACCCATTTAAACTAATAAAAATATGAGTGCTTAATATCCCTTATCTCTGGTGTTAAATGTTTGGAAAAAAATATAAAAAGTGTGTAAAATGTAAACTCACAGCAGGACTGGTAGGTTTATGCCGTGTTGAACAATGAGGAGCCGGACAAAGATTTCTCATTTTTATCAATAAAGCTCTCTGATTACATTTATATAAGTTTAAATTAAGGATTAGGATTAAACTTGAATTTAAATACTTATCATTCACTATTGTAAATATTTCATTTGAAAACAATGGCTACTTAACATGAAAGCATTAAGTTTCATGTTAAAAATGTTCCCATCTCTTTTTGTTGTTTACAAACACGACTTTTACTTGTTCTACAAAAATATTGTTTCAATTGTAAACTGTAAAATAACCTAGCAATTGTTCCTTAATTAGCATGTAGTCAGATTAATTTGGATGTGGTCTACAGAATTGCTGGTAGAGTTGCGGGAAAGGTAAGCATATAATTATGTTGGAGAAAACCATCATGTTTGTAATTTTGGTTAATTGATAAAATGAAAATTAATAGCCTTCTATACCAGTTGATTAGTGTATGCCCCAGCAAATGAAAGGAGGAATGAATACTGAATACATTCCACTTATACATTTCCATGAAAAGTTAATTGCACACAATGAGATCTCACCAAAAACGCTGTTTTACTCTCTGTTATTGTATTTTACACATTCTCGATTGCTTCAAAGTGAAACAAAATGAATGAATATAAAAAACACTAGTGTATCACGATACCAGATAAAAGTTGCATCCAACATTTCTTATGAATAGCACAGCAAAGTTCAAAAGTGGCAACTTAAAAAAAGTAGATATCATTTTCTATACAAGCTTCTCTCCATCTCCCTTTTTTATATCCTCTCGCTGACATCACACATGTTTACGTTTTTATATAAAAAGGTTGTTATTGGTAATGGATGATGTGGCCTTAACTGATGGCCAAGTTTTGTGAGGAGAGAGAGAGAGAAGGGATGGTTAATCATGTAAAAATTTCGAGTTGAAAGCAAAAGTGAGGGTGGCCATGGCGCATTTAATCATTCAGTTCAGCTTTTAATTTTCTACTAATTAAGTGAAATGTTTCAGCGGATCCTCCTCGCAGACATGCAATATATTCATGCACACACAAGTACGTATCTAAAAACTACTCCACAACAGCATATGTCATAAAGAGAAATAGTGATGTTAGTGAGTGAGAGAAGATCAAAACCCATAAAAAGTCTTTCATTACAGAAATTACCTGACGACAACAGCTCTAGATCTCTCTCTCTCTTTCAGTGCGTCTCTCCTCACCTCAATAAAAGTAGTAAGTAAAGTACCACTTTTCCCTATCGTTTTTCCACCTCGCCTCCATCCTCTCTCCTCTCATCATCATCTTTCGGCAAACACTTCTTTTTCCTTTTTTCCCTCTTCAACTAGAAAAAAAATCCATCCCACACGGATTCAATTAACTTTGTTGCTTTCACAGAAAAGTTGTTGATGGTTCAAGTGAAATTACTATATAGGTACTTATTACTCACTGATGGTTATGATAGATACATAAATACATATTTACTATATGTACATGGCAATTTTGTACGTACACAATTTATACTTGATATACACATAAATAAATGCTCAATTTTTTTTGCACTTCACCGCATTAAGTATATTGGCACTTACATTTGATAAATGCAACTTGTTCATGTATTTTTCTCTCTCCTACATGCATACATTCTTTATGAGTACCCAACCAATTCACAATATTGTCGAAACCAAGTGGATCTTTTATGATATGTGTGTTTCATTTATATAACACATACTTTTGATTTCATTCATTTCATCTTACTTTTTTTCTTCTTTTGATACTTTTTCATCTTTCCTTTTTTTGCTTTCATGTTGTCTCGCTATTACCAAGTTTCACTTTGCGTGCAACTCAAAATGTATCTATTTTTCAGAGATGAGTATGGTATGGTTATGGTATGGCGTATAGTGTAGTGGGGCATTGTGCTGCACTTTTCAGCTTATTAGTCATCCATGAGAGGTTTATGCTCGTAAAAAATACCAAGCAATATAAAAATGTTCAATGGTTAACAATTTGGGTTGGACCAATTAACTAGTTGATGTAATCATGTCAAAACAAAATGCTAAATGTATATGTTTACATTTCCAAAATAACATCCACGAACGAGCGAGCCTCTCAAATTATAGGTTGTCGGTTTCATTGTTTCCATCATGTATGTATTTTTTATATCCAAAGTCCACTCCACGTACATTTCTACGTAATGAAAATACCGATTTACCAGACAACTAGCCTTTCGAACACACTGAACATTGTTGGCGATTTTCTAGTATTAGTAAAAAGAATCTTTTCAACAAATCCTGTTGTCTTACGCCTTTTCTTTTCCCTTTTCAGCCAAGAAAATTGACCTGACATAATC
Organism: Entomobrya nicoleti; assembly: GCA_034695465.1. Classification (NCBI taxonomy): domain Eukaryota; kingdom Metazoa; phylum Arthropoda; class Collembola; order Entomobryomorpha; family Entomobryidae; genus Entomobrya; species Entomobrya nicoleti. Next base: position 2,553 of record JAQFZG010001523.1, on the reverse strand, counting down.
TGACAGGATACGACTGAAACATTCAAGCTTCCTGTATTTTACACGCAACAAAAGGACGATAGATAAGTCATCATGAAGCATTCAGTGGGATCACTATACTCCACCACCAACAAGTAACATTAGGTTCCTTTGATTGTTAGATGGAAAGAGAGAGAGAAAGAGAGAGATGAAGGCGTATAATGTCATCGGAAGAAGAGCTGTGTAATCTGTGGACTTTTATGAGAGGATCGAATATCAAATACCATTGAACAATCTTCTTTTTCCTACTATTCATCTATAGCAGCCTTTCTCTGTCTTTTTTCTTCTGTCCACGTCCCACAACTACAAATCATCCAACTGCATTCTCTCCAAGGAGCCAAAAAGTTTTCTCTTGTTCGTGTAATAATAATACATCTTGAGAGAAAAAAAAGGAAGGGGAGAAGGAGGAAGAAAAAAGGTTGAATTGGAATCACGAATTGAATGGCCATCATCACATCTGCTCTTAAAATGGTGTTTCTACAAAGAGAGAAATAGAGAGAGAGAGATGAGGATATAGACTATAGATTTAAAAAAAGACAAACTAAGAATGGAACTGTAAGCTAACAATGACACATGCAATCATAACCCTTTTTTCGTTTTAGAAGATAAGCCAAATACAACATGTACATTCACTTTCAAAGTAGAACTAGGGATAGAAGAGATTTGAATCGGAAGTGACAGAAAGAACGAAGAAAGCAAAAACGGTCTTAGTTTGGGAACATATTGGAAAATGGTGGTATATATGGTGCAGTAGTATACAAATAGATGTATTGATGAAATAAAGTTGTAGTAACGCGTACTAAGCGTATATTGGCTGCAATATTTGATTCCAATCGTGGTTGCAATCACCATGATGCTGAAGAAAAGCTGTGAAAAGTTATTTAGGAATGGAAAGCTATTTTATTTTTATATCCACAGAGCATAAGAACTTACCAAGTAACGACACATCCCAATATCCAACAAGCATGCTTGCAATGCTTCCTCTCTGGTCTCTATGTGTGCTTGTGAATGTGATCTCATCCAATCTGCCTTATGTTTTTGTTGCATTAGAAAAGCAGTCGAATGTGCTCTTGTTTTTTTCCTAGAGAGTAGTTTAGTACCAAGCTGTGAAGAAGGTGAATAAGTACAATAAAGGCCAACTGGTAAGGATGACCACCACCTCTCTCTCTCTGACTCCCTAACAAACTCTGCATCTCGCATTTCACTACTATATATATTTTTTCCTCCCTATAAAATACTAGAATATCATGATCATCATCGTTGTCGTCGTCATCACATTATAAAACAAGAGCAGTAACAGTAATAGAGTGTGTGGAATAAGAAATCGTTGCCAGGATTAGGAACAATCCTAGCACAAATCCTTTATTTTTTTCTGTCTTGTTTATTTTACCATTTTCCCCTTGCTTTCTTTTTCTTCTTCGTTGGGAATACATTTGATTTAAACTTTTCCAGGGTAAATCTTCATTCCTAGTTTTTCTTTTCTTTCCGTTTTACGTGTTCAGATTGTAGTTGCTTTTTCTTGCTGAAATATTTGCTTTTCTATCTTGAGCTTTCATTTTTTTACCAAAATTTTCTCCTGTGTTTTGCCATGCACACACATATGCCACTGTAAATGTCAAGTAGTCCCATTATTTATTCTAAATATGGATACATTTTTTTTGATAACTCCCGAGTCAGAAGAGTCTTCCACTCTTCGTCACCCTCTGTGAGTGTAGCCATAGTCGTCTTTCCCTTATCTTGTTTTCTGCTTCACCAATTGTCATATTAATCATGACAACACAACAGTGAAAACTTTTGTGGTGTGATCATGTTTTATGCAATACCTTCTTGCTTAAAATACATACCTATTTAGACTGTTCAATTTTTTCTGCTAAACGAATCGCGATATTATTGTGAAGATGAGTTGGATGTATTTAAGAAGAAAAATAGTCATCTCGCGTTCTCTCTTGCTTCACAATAAATGATGCGGTTCAGCTTCAGCTTTACGTTTTATTATTATGCATATAATTGGAAGACTTCAAAAATTTCTATGATGTTAACTTTTAAGACATACACACATATATATAATGCATATAATATAAATACATATATGTATATTTGTTACAATACTTTCAAACAAGTACATACTTACATTCCTATCATCATTGCAATTGACATCGTGATTTTTACAAAAAAAATCTTCAACTAAAAAGTCTAAACTTTTTTTGTATCAGACCATTTTAAAGAGACTGAAAAAAGAAAATTTACTTCAATGACTTGCCGACTTGTCGGTATAACAACCTGAAATTTGTCGTTTTATAGTGGCTGCTTTTCGAGACTGTTGTCGACGATGCGATACCATCATGATGGCAGGGTGAAGATTTGGGTGTGATTTTCTCAGTCTGTCCTTTTAACACGCAATACCGTGTTACATTTTTTTCAACATATACGACAGTGTTGAGAAGTAAGTATAAAGACACCAAGGCTATATGAACATCTCATCAGTAGTAACTAGCTTTTAGTTGGAAATAGAGATCGAAAAAATGCCACAAAAAC
>JAQFZG010001522.1:0-20695 GCA_034695465.1 Entomobrya nicoleti | reverse complement strand
TAGGTACTGGCCTCTGTTAGAAGACAGTATCAAATCAAGAGTCAATGGCATCATCAAAATGGACGAGGCAACTTGGCTCCGCCTTGCAATAAATCTTGAAAGAATTCAACCAACTTTTCGTTCAACGCCTTTTCAGATTGCGTTTTGTACATTAAATATGTATTATGGAGAAGCATTGGAAAAGTTAGGGTAAATTTTACATTACAAGAAAGGTATGTCGTGTGGAAAATGATGCGGAACGTATTTAATTACAAATTCAAAAGTAGAGGAGCTTAATTAACTGTTAAAACTTTAAGAGTAATTATGAAGTATAAGTATCAATACACTATGGTAAAATGGGTACTAGGAAACAGGCTTTTTTGGTGCTTTTCTAAAGGCAAAAATGCTTTGGAGTAGCTTTCAAATATATTTAATTTACGTTTTATGGGATACCAATACTGTGATTGTTAGGATACCGTGAAATTCTGGACAACAACTATTATCTATGTGTGGTTAGTAACCACCGGTTACCCGAACCAATATGAAAACTTGAGATGGTTCTCGATAGATCAATTTTTGGACCATTTATTCCCATTCCCAACTCATGATATGCTTCATTTTTGATTGTAGCTTCAAATATTTTGGAGGACTTGATGGAGGTAATTCGATCCAAAATGTCGTTAAACAGAAAATTTCTACATATGCTGATTCTGGAACAACTTCAGTCTCTGAATTTGAGTCTAGGAATTGGGGAAGTTTACTACGGTTTACATTTCCTACCAAGATGCAAGGTGAATTTTATGCCAAGATACTTTACAATGAGTGGTTAACATTAGTTGCATGGACATATTTTTTTGAAAACATTTTCCAGAGGCTACGTGAATTGAATTTGTCGTATTTACGACATGTAGAGCCAAGCCAATTGATGAAACTGATTCCACACTTACCATCCATTGTTACTTTGAATCTCACAATGACAAGTACAATTGACCCGGTGGGTAACTTGATCACTATTTTATAATTCTCACCTTTTATCGGTTTTGTATATTATTTAATCATTTCTTTAGGATCAACGTTATTATTTGCGACCTAACGGTCTTTTACTATGAAACATTACACTTTTTTCTTTTATAGGTCTTGGATATGATCGCATTTAATTGCCCGAACCTGATCGAGCTCAACCTTACATCAACAATGATAACAGATCAAGGTCTTTTCAGCTTGTGTGGAGTTGGAATGAAAGACGACGTAAGGCGATGTCAAAAGCTACAAAGGTTACTGATAACAGAGACAAGAGCAACATGGATTGGTGCCGTTACCGTTTTACAGCATTTGCATAGCTTGACAGACTTTGACTTTGACAGAATATTCCAGGTAAAATATAATTACATATAATACATACGCCTACATATACATATGTAGCTTTACAAATCATGAATCAGTTTCCAAAAACACGCACACATGTATACATTGTACGTATTATGCATTTATCATTTATAGGTGTTCGAGCATTTGGATCCTAAGTCAGTTATAAACTCAGAAAATCATCCTTTACTAAAGCTTCGGTCTCTTTATTCAACGGCACCTTGTGTAAGAGGCGATTCCATTGATGCAACAGCCAACCTTTGTCCTAATATTGAGGTACTTTGCTTTAGTTGACACGAGAACAAGAAAATTTAATTAAATTGCAAAAACTGTGTTGTTCCATGTTATATGCAGAGATTTTATTCTTTCATTTTATTTAATAAAATTGAAGATTCTATCGGTGATGAATGCATGGATCGATAACGATACGTTTTACAAATTCATGCAATTCGAGAGGCTGAAAACCCTTACAATTGTGAATAGTGAAGGTATGACGATTGATTACGAGGAAGGCGTCCTTCCGATTCTCCAAGTGATTGGAGGAAATTTGGAAAATCTCATATTAAGCAAATTTGAGTCTGTTGATCTCATTAGTAAGTTAACATTCATTAGTATTTCCTTGAAATTAATGAAAAAATGCTAGCTGTGATGGGCTTTGGACACAAGGGGAAATTTTCATAAAATGTTTAACTTATAATTTATTTTGTAATTTCCAATGAAATTTGTAGGTTTAGGAAACTCTTGTCCTAAACTCCGGAAAGTAGCACTGAGTGGAATTAAAGAGTATCCAACAACTAACTTTTATCAGGTAGAGGGTCTCTTTAAAATGCTGACGATTCTCGAGCTTTGGTTTGATGAGCGGAATGAGGCTTCTGCGGAACACGTATTGCTTCAACTCATGATCTCTTCCGTGTGGATCGAGAGCTTGCTCATTAAAAAGTCTGAGGATTTAAATATCGCACTTATGAGAAGAATTTGGCAGGTAAGCGTGATATCCCTACTGTATACACTATTCTAAATCATCTTACTGATATTCAATATTGTTGCCCATGTGTCAAATAATACTTTTAAACAATCTTTTCATTTGCACATAGAAAAATCCAATGAAGAAATTGACTAGACTAATAATCGTAGAATGCAATCAAGTGGAATTTGACGTGATCAGCGATTTCTTACTTTGTGATAATAATCTCGACGTTGTGAGGATCTGGAGTTGTACACGTATTCAAATGGAACAAAAAGTCGCACTGCAACAAATTATTAAACGTGAAAATTTGAACATGTACTTTGAATGGTTTGCTTGAAAATTAAGTTGCTCGCCTTAATATCAAATACATATAAGGTGTAAGGAGAATATCCAGGTCTGTGTTCATCCGAATATGTTTTTTTGCTTGCATTTCTCTTAATATATCTAGTCCAAGGGAAAGCTTCACAGTACAATGCATGAAGTTTTCATATTTTAATTTATAAAAATTACAAGTTAATTTCTTTCCAGTGATTTTACACTTTTGTTCTTTCAATCTTCTCGAGTTATTATGCATATTATGTCATAAAATGAAGTGTATACGAAAATAAAGCAAATCTCTAACTCTTGAATTGTCTTTTCATAATATTTATTTCGGTACAATCTTTTTTCTTTCCAAGTTATCACTAGCACCACATCAAATACAATTTCGAACTTGCGCTACCACACTTTTGATTTTTCATCGCCTCTTCATAGTTTTGTATTAAACAGCGTTACATACTTACCAATGAAGATCTTGTAATTTCAACAAAATGTCATAATTTCGTGTAAAAGACAACTTTCAAACACTTTATCTCATAATTTTATAACGTAGTAGAAAATAAAAATTATAAATCACTAGTAACAATATGGAATATACACTACGCCAAAATTAAATGCTTTTACCATTAAAACCAAAAGGCACTCCAAGTTACAATAGTAATATTTACTTAAATGGTATAACTTATAATTTGTTTGAGAAGCATACAAAAATCCATACATTTTCACAATCAGTCAATTGTAATCATAGAATACATCCTGTAAACAGTTCAGTCCAAGTAGTTGTTCATTAGAAAAAGCATTATAAATAAATATATTTAGTTACAGTAATACTTATATTCTTACAATTAATCTAAACAATCGATACACTTTTATGCATATGTAAAGCTTAACGTTAGTATTTTTTTGTAATATTGTTCTACCAAACACGGTTATGAAAGACAAAAACGTCTGCTGATTAAAGTGAATATTATGTAGTTTTTTTATTACCTGATGAGATTGACAACCGGTGTGTTATTCAGATGCGTTAATATGACTATAAGACTTCCCTTTTTGTATGCATGGGAAGAAATGTCTTAATATTACATGAAATTAATATTAGCTACTTGCAATGTCCTACAAACTATACAGCATTTTATTGTTGGACTATCGTATTTCATGTCAACTACTTATTTTAAATCAGCATGCACGAACATGTACAAAATATAATTACGATGAATCGAAAATTCGTGATAAAATTAACAAGCCTTAAATAGTAGCTTCAGGATCAAATTATCTGGTTGCATTTGTAATATTTGGGTCCGACCTATAAGAAAATTTAAAGTCAAACAAAATAACTGGTAAAGGCAATGCATAAGAATACCGACACACAATGTGAACTGTGAACTGTAACTGTACAATAAAAATTATAACAAGAAATAGAGAAAAAAAAACAGGAGAAAGAACGTTCAGCTGGAGAACAACACACAATTGGTGAGAAAGTCTGTCTTAACGATCGTGAGTAAAATAATAGAGAACAGATTGTAATAAAATGTGGTCAAAATGTGGCTGTGTATTATCATTATTTTTACGTAAGTACAAGAATGGTTAGGTTTATGTGTAACAGAGCAATAAACCTAATTGTAGCTGCATGGAATCTCACACTAATGTCCATAGTACAAACAGAAAATTTACATAAGAAAAAAAAAACACTTTCGACGACAAGATTGTTATTGACTTTGGCAGCATATTGTTTGGTTTAGAAAGATCGCGAATACATTATCAAATATGGTATTAGTATAACGAGAATAGTTACAATATTTTAATTACAAGATATTAAAAGTAAGTAGCTCGCAAATTCTTTTCACTGGCACTATATATATATTTTTATTATTTCCTTGGCTTACTATATAGCTAAATATGGACAATTGAAAATTCAACGTTTTCCCCCAGGAGATCACGATACAATTACGATATTATTTACTCGATAATCTATAAAAATGACTATTTTTCCGAAGCCAGACAATTATTACTTTTATTATTGCATGTGATAATTTTATTAAAGCAAGTTTTATTTTAATTGGTTAAACCAATTTATTTGGGAACGTCAGAAATATGTTTGTTTGTCTTTCATATTATTTCGAAATATTATTGAACATCTGTACAACAACATGACTAACTTTATTTTAATGCAGCACTTGATGATAGGGATAAATAGTCTGGTAACGTTGAAAGAAAGGACCACCATTTATAAAAGCCGGGTTTAACTCGTAAGTATCCAACTTGGAATGATTTATAATACTTGGTACTTTATTTCAACTGACAACTGAAGTGGTTTTACTACCGTTTCCCTACCGTTTTACTACCGTTTAACCGGCGTCTCTGCTAGATTACAGGTCCCCTGGGGAACCTACATACCAAGTTACATGATCATAAAAACTCGACCAAACAATGGCGGACTAACTGACAATTATAATAAATTACATTTAGAGTTCGATAATGAGGTCCTAAAGAAACTACAAATGAGCTACGACCATCAATGTGTCCAATGTGGAGCTTTCAATTCTGAAAGTGCTGACTGCAAATTTATGCAGGTCGAATTGCTTTGATATTCTCTCTCGGCTAGCGCCCTATTGCAATGTCAGTACTATATGCCTTATCATTAATTCATGCAATATCACGAACTTGCTGTTGGTAAATCCAACAAAATAAGGGCTGAACTGAAATAATATTAATGTTTTTGACTAAACTTGACAGATGTAGTAGAAAAATAAACGCCCGCTTGAGATATCGTTGATCATTTAAGTCACTTGAAGTCTACCATCTGGAACCTCAAAAATATTTATCTCTTCGACGACCTATTTAAGCACAAACTGTTAGAAATTTCGGCGTGACGAGATGATAATCTGATATCGCAGGGGTTCATCAAAAATCGGATACTTTTCTGTAAACGAAACAAAGTGGACTAATTACATTACTAATCGCAAGTTAATTTGTTGAATGAGTAAATTACCAGTACCGATTACCGACTGAATACGACAGAATGGGATATTTAGCAATCTATTTAAGACTACACACCATGCTACCAATAATAAAACCTACACCAAATCTTTTAAAAAAATACTTACAAACCAAGTAAGGTTGTAAACCAGGACAGCACGTTAAATATGATATGAATATAAAAGCAATTTCCAAAGCAATGCTATTTAACTTCTAAAGTAATTCCTATTTCCTATTAAACCTAGGATTTCAGTCGATTTAAGGTGAGCTCGGAAACTCACCGGTATGCACCGGAGCTCACCTCAGCATCATATTTTTGAAATCGGTCTATGGTGAAATGAGGTCTAACGAGCTTTTTATTTTTACATATCCGTAAAAAAATAGAATTTTTTAAAACAATACAAACAATATTCAGCAATTTTTTTTTTAGATTTTTAATACAATTAAAACAAAACTTCACCGTAGACTTTGCTTTCTATGTCGTTTTAAAAACTACGCGTCTTTTTATAAGATTTTACGTGCTAAGTAAGTGGCGATCATGTGGCCAATCGTTGTAATATATAAAGCAAAGTCCACGGTGAAGTTTTGTTTTAATTTTAATTGTATCAAAAATCTAAAAAAAATGTCGAATATTTTACAAAAATAAAAAGCCCGTTACGTTTCAAAAAACGATGATGATAATGAGATGAGCTCCGAATTTCACCTAAAACCGACTGGATTTACGCCTTTACCAAAGAATATAAATTACGTCCAGCTTACCATTAGTATATTTAATATTTTAGCAATAATGACTATATTTTCTGCGTGTACTAAACTAAAAAAAGTAATTAAGTGCATAAGGGAAATCAATAAAATGTGCAATAGTTCACTTTATTTTTTGAAACATATCTAGCCAGTTGACTATAAAAATATTAAGCACCATAAAAAGCTAAACAATTATTCAATTGAATTACATAAGAAAATAAGGATAAAAAGCAACTGTGTAGTATTGCTTTCATAAACAATAAATATAACAATATAAACCCCTGTTTATAAGGTTTCCAACAGGTTAATAAAAATTCGACTGCTTTAAATACAGTTACGAGCATACCCAGTTTAGAAAGTTTATACCCAAAAAGCATACCCCATTATCTATGAACAATATCTCCATACATAAAATACTTTTGGTTATATATTTTAAATTATTACAACTGAATTTTTGATGAGCAAAAGCACACGACAAGTAATTTAGCAATTAACTTTGGCCATGCAAAAATTATGAACAGGGGCTTACTTTAAATTAATGAAACGACATAAAAGATCACTCGACGTACCTTGACCTATACTTTTCAGTAGACGGACTGAAATACTCCGTGTATACCAAATGGAACAAAAACAAATGGAAGAGAATAATTAGCAAGGATAAGGACACCCAGAACATGGTCGACATAGCACTATATCCAGCACCATGTTTGTGCATTGAGATCACATGATGTTCGTGTGCAGGTGCTAAAACATAAAACAATTAAAATTAAATTCAAAATTATTTTCAAGCATTTAAAGAATTTCAATGTTTTTGTTTAGGGAAATCAAAAAATGTGTGTACCTTCAAGGACTTCCTTCACATGGATTGATAACCGCAGCTCTTCAACATGCTGACGATCGGAAGTTATATACAAAATAGACGTTACGGGATCAGTCAACTTCACTGGAAACTGTTTCTTCGTTGGAGCAAGTTCAACTGGAGTATCTAAGCAGCCAGCATCACATGCATAATAATCGCGATCACTTCTATCAAGAGCTACATTTAAAATCGCCTTGTTATCATCCCCTATAGATACGCTGATGTTGACATGCGTTGCGTTGCCATACCAAATTCGACTGGAAGAGACATAAGAGTATTTATTAAAATTACTGTAACACCATTATTACTTGCGTTTAATAGGGTAAGTTTACACAACATACCGGAAGAGATATTCTCTATGCAGATCCTTAGGTTCCGCATTAAACTCTAAATGATGATTACTAAACTTAAGAGCTCCAAAACTTAAAACCATGCCTTGGATCACTCCAGAAGCCCCAGCTTTAAGAAGTCGGTGACATCCCTGCAAAAAAGACAAACATTTATATTTATGTAAAAGCTGTAAGCAATAACAAAACAATCTTCTTTAGAAAACCAATTGCGATAATATAACATACCAGTTTCTCTAAGGTAAGAAGCCATAAATTGGAAACTCTGAGAATGTCACTTTCCGAGTCCAGTGTAGACCACAAATTAGGAGCTTGCCTGCAATTATATGTTTAAAATAAAGTTTCAGTAACTATCACTCACAGATAATACATAAAATATGCATAAAATAATAATTCGTATTTCACTTACAACGTATGATGCCCACCATAACATCCTTCTGAATAAGTTAAAACTGCGTTTGCTTCCGTCATTTGAGCTGCTGGAACATTTACTTCATACAAAGGTGCTCGAACTTGAGATAAAACATTGTACATGGTTGCGTTAATTTTGTCTCCGTTGAGTGCATTTAGGGCTCGGGATGTACTAATGTAAAATCCTGTTTTCCACAGATCGTTCCAGGCTTTCTCGTGAGCTCCAAAGAAGCTTTGAACATCTTGGTTCATTACTTTTTTCAATTCCTGAAAATAATACAACAACATTGTGAATATAATCAATATTAGACATTTACAATTAAACCAGGATTTCAAACTTTAAAATGCATACCGTTTCAGATTTGTAAATCAACGATGCCTTTAAACTGTCGTACTCTTTCTTTGAATTCAGGTATGCGTAGTTGACAACTGACACGAAACGAAATGAGACAAACTTATTTGCTTTCACCTAAAACATTTAATATTAATACATACATTGAGTAATTGCATAAATCACTGGAATAGAAAAAACCTGACAAAGAGTATCCTCATTTTTTTTACCTCAACGGCATTTGGAACTTTTTTCGAAACAATCACAACAGCTACAGTACCATGATCTAGCTCAATCATCCCGGATCCCACTACATACTGGAGTTCGCCATTGGTCAGATCCAATCTTTGCAGAAGAACCAATTAAAGGAACAATTAATATTGACTCTGGTCACACTCGTGCAAGTAATACGGAATATAATTACTTTTTCAAACGCTTACCTTTTAATTTCAGTTTTGAATGGTGGATCACCGGTCCAACCCAACTGATCAAACTGCACAATAATGCTTTCACTACCTGTATTTCTGATGGTAACATCTTGCTCTAAGACGGAAGGATTAGTTCTATGAGCATAAAATAAACTAACAGCCTCAGCGGTATCACCTCCGGTGCGCTCTATGCAGGAATACTTTTGTACTGCTCCACGCCGAAATTGAGAGACAATTGCTTCTCTCCGACTGCTCTCGTCAGTTAAGGACACTCGTATCAATGGGCGAAATGGCACCTTAGTTAACAGCGTACGACCATGCTACAATGTAAATTAAAATAATTCGTACAACACTGCGACTACAAACCAATACTTTCGGCTATTCCTCTCCATTAAAACTATTTAAATTGCATACCCGTGCTTTTATCCTGAGACTTGACTCGTCACGAATTGCAAATCCGATTTGTCCATTTCCTACGTACGGAAGAAACGTTTGTTCATCTTTTAGAGGAGGAACGTGCATGATATTGCTGTCCATGTTATTTTTCTCCCATCGTAATTTTAATGTATGTAAATTCCTTTCCAAGCAAGTGTTAATCTCTTCTGCAAGAATTTTGAAATAACATATCAACACTGTTTGCACACACATGAAGTCAATATAATAAAATCCTACTAGGTGTACCTGTTGTCTCAACAGTTTCTTCAGACAGGAAACGAAACCCAAATATCCACAATAAGAAGAACAAAACAATAGTCAGAGTAAACAGTCTTCGTACACTGTAATAAAAAATCTTTGTTAAATCTTTGTGACAGGCCTCCGATTAGTAACCAATGTTCGGGGGAAAGCTCAGCTTACGTGCTATGGGTATCGAAATACCGCTTTATCATCTTCAACATCTCTAGTGGGTCGTGCCGATCCATTTCTTGTCCCTTTCGTTGACAACTAGGCTGACTGCTACCTTAATAGTTTAAATGACCAGATGAAAAATAATAATACACGGAGGTAGTTCATTAGAAGTCAAAATCCTGGAGTGGGGTGGAACAACGCAACAACAAAAACTAAGAAACCTGTATGTGGAAGAAAATATCGTCACACGAATTTCATGCATACACACATTATGCAATAAAATGAAAAAAAGAGAAAGGCAATGTTTTTTTTGTATTTTATACTTCAATTTAATCTAACCTTATAAACAATTACATTCTTCCTTGTGATATTTTTTAGTTTTTAAAAGTAGCATCTGTTGTCGTGATGGACAAGATGCACTCTAACAAAAACTTGCTTAATTTTAGTTGACCAGACTGCTGCTGAATATTACATACCACATACAGCTTCCAAGCAATTGCATAATCCCAATGTTTATTGACACATGATGAACTGTAATATAGTTACATGTAAAATATTCTGGGAACGTAACTATTTCCCAGAAATAAAGCTAACTGAAAATGATGATAAGGTATGTGTCCTAAATAGCTTGACGCTATGGTGCTGTCAATGTCAACTATGTCAGTCTTGAAAATATTCTTAAACAATGAATGGCAAAATGACCAGTCAACACCCAACCCGTAAAAGGAGGAACAATGATGATGATACCAAACAGTTTTTTCTGCAAAATCAATTACCACCCAGGTAATTGCACACACCTGCAGCTTTATAATTGAGGATAGTACTGCTGTCATCTGTCACACAACACATCACATCATAGCATATCGAAGAAACAAATTGCATAGCAATAGCACACGATAAGAAGCAAAATAGCAGAGGTAAGCTGTTTTTTTATTAAGACTTTCCACAATCAAAGTCTAGTCTTTTGGACAAGTCCGCGCACCAAAAATCTATGTTACCACACAAATCTGTTATTCCACTGGACTGGATTTCTCCGTTGCTTGCTACTCTTCGCTGGAGAAAAATCCCCTCTTTTAAATACAGCAGGTAGGCATTTGTATTTGCTCTTTAAAGAGATACATTGCGTTGCGTCACACAGCTGTGTTGCCTGCCGGTGATATGGTGTATGGATGGTGGTGGTGCAGTAGATGATGTTGTCGATGAATTAGAAATTGCAAAAGCAGCGAAACAAGTGGAGTAAATGAAAGGAAAGCGGTGCGGCCAGTCAGCGTTGCATCTTGCAATGCCCATCAACCTACTCTTCTACATCTGCAGTCATGATAAACCATGATAAACCGGCAAGCGTGCCTTCACTATGGTCTGTAGTCTCTCTCTGCCTATCATGTCATTGTTCTTTTTAACAATTGGCAAATAACATAGCTCTATTTAAATGTAGGAAATTATATAAAATATGACGGGCCATCGATATAAAGTGGCGTGTACGGTGATGATTTTATGTATGATTGTGCTTACATTGATTGTTAGATAGAATGAAGTTCTATTAAGAAAGGCGAAAGGGATTATGATAACGACCGAAAATTCTGTTCCTCAAAAAACCGGATATGAGGCCAAACCATTGACCATATATTCCAAATGTGATTGTCAATGTATGATGACAATTTAAGAGAAGTTGACAAATCTTAAATTGTAAATATTATGTATTTTGCTATTATAAATCGTACATGATTGCAAACCAAGTAGTTAACGCCTTCAAAATGGAGTAATCACGCATTAGTTTAAGAAAGTTTCATTTCTCTTGAAAAGTCGGGTCCTTTGTTAGCTGTTAACTTGTCTACACATATAGTGTATAGCTGTGAAATTGTGTGAAAAATAAGGTTTCTCATTCATTAGACGAATAGGGAAAGGTGGAAAAATTACAAATGCTTCGGATCGGATCTTGACCATTGGAACAACAAATCAAAAAGGTATAGAGAATATAAAAGGGCTGCATTCAAGAAAATGGGGTTTGAATACACGGGTTAGCGATGTTGATGAGATTGTTGTGTTGAGATAAATGATGAGAGAATGGAAATCTTCCATTCATCTGACCGAAATGTTTTTTACTTGTTTTTGGACAAATAGCCACAGTCAAACAAGAAGAGTGAGTAAATATTCAATAACGTTGAGATGTGTTTGCAGTGTGATGTGGGAGCTGTGATGTGATGATGATGATCATGACTATGACCATGATCGCTGGGTGATTGTTGTCCAGTCCATAATACATTTCCCACATAGCGTTCTTCTTATGTTGCTTTCCATATTGACAAACAAGTTTGTTATTTTTTGTATCATCATTCTTCAGTTCACGTACAGTAAACTCCCCAAAACAATACTCATTTAGATCCGATCACGCATACAATTAATGATGTGAGGAAAAAGTACAACCTCTTCTATTTCCAGTTTATAGAACGCACTGTTGGAATGGTGGAAAGCTCTTGTTGTTGTTTTGCAACAAGTTGAAAAAGTTTGATTAAAGGCTTGGAAATAACCTGTGATTAATAAGAGGCAGGCAGGAGAGGTGAAGATTTGTATATTGGACTATTACCATGTTGTTTTGCTAGCTACTACACACACTGAATATTCGGGATAGCGGTACTCCGTTAAGCTTGGTCAATGATTAAGCATATTTTGTTAGATTGGTGACTACGTAGAATTTAGGTAATTGAGAGAGATTAGCGAAGACATTAATATAACTCTACGACCAAGATTTATTTCTAGTTAGTCTAAAAGTGGACTTGTTCTAGTGTCGTTCATATGTTGAAATCGTTATCACCAGGTTAACTTTTAGAACACTGTTGTCACTTTGATTAGCCAGTTTATGCTTTGATCTTTTATATTTAATTTTCCAGTTTATGTATTTGATCTTTTCTATTTATTTTTTCCCGTTTGTAGGTAGTTTCAAAAGATTTCCTGATTGTATCCGTGGTTATCTAAATAAGGTGAGTGCCAACATCAGCATAAAATGCATTATTTTTTTGTATAATATCGTGTTTCGAAACTAACGTTGAGTAAGTTACGGTTCATGATCACAAATTGTTTTGTTTTAAAGAGTGTGAGACAAAATAGCAACAAAAGTATTCCTCCACCTCGTTTTACTCTATCATCAACACGATCAAAATCCAAGATGCCACCTTGCTGCAAGATCGGACCTTCAATTTTGAATGCTGACTTGTCAGAAATTGTTTCCGAGTGTGACAAGTTGCTTGGGAATGGCGCCGACTATTTACATTTAGATGTCATGGACGGTCACTTCGTTCCTAATTTGACATTTGGACATCCCATCGTCAAATGCTTACGACCTAAAGTACCCCAAGCATTTTTCGACATGCATATGATGGTGGCCAATCCCGAACAGGTATAATACAAAATTTTCTAAGAAGCCAATAAATTTTCATTATGATAAAACCAATACGTAATGCTAACTTTGTTAATTTAACTTAAAAGTGGGTCGAGCCAATGAGTGATGCTGGTGCAAATCAATATACATTTCATATTGAAGCGACAAGGGATGTGCCTGGATTGTGCCGTAAAATACAGGAAGCTGGAATGAAGGTATTTTGTTAATTGATGTAAATGTCTACTGCAGCAGTAGCAATATTGGACTTACAAAATACATTTGAATTTTACAGGCTGGAATAGCTCTCAAACCTGGTACTCCCATCGAAGAAGTAGTTCCACACATCGAAGTTGCTGATATGGTTTTAATTATGACAGTAGAACCTGGCTTTGGTGGTCAAAGTTTTATGACAGATATGCTACCAAAGGTGGAATACCTCCGAAAAAATTATCCGGATCTTGATATCGAAGTTGATGGGGGTGTAGGACTATCTAATATTCAAGCTTGTGCTGATGTAATCATGAGTATTAACCTTGTATACAATTTGGACTTAGTTAATGTCATTCTTGTCTAAAATAAGTACGTTTTAAATTGCAGGCTGGAGCAAACATGATCGTTGCCGGTACAGCAATTATCCGAGCGGAAGATCAACGTTATGTCATCAACACAATGAAGGATGCCGTTTTCAATGCCTTGAACAAAGTTCACTTGGAGAGATAAAGTTAATGTAGGATAAACAATTAGATTGCTAAGTAAAGTACTTATTGAAATGGGATATTAAGGGATAGGCATTAAAATTATACCTTGAAACTGCCTTTATCAACCTTACTAATTAGAAAACAATCATGACAATTACCGGTGGCTAAACGTTAATTGTTAGAATACTTTTAAAAATTATTAGAAACGGGAATCTCTATTTTCTAGAATCCGTAATATTACCTCCTTGCTCACAATTTAGATGAAAATATGCATGATAATGGCAATTAGGATAACTATAAACTATATTTATATTATTTGCTATGTTAATACAATGAAGATATTTTATTCTTTCTCAATAAAATTTGATAATGCCGTCATAGAAATAAGAATAGCTTCTTCAGTTCTTATTGTTCGGGAGCCTTGAGATGGACATGTGTTCAGATAATGGTCGAATAAGGCACTAACATCATCTTCCATCAAACTTTCATCATTTTCGAGTGCATACTCCAGGCCCTCCACTCCTCCAAAAACAATTAGCAGATGATTGAATGGCTGAGGTTTCAAAAGGGTTGAGTCAGATCCTTTCTCAGATGTTCCAATTTTCACATCATACCCATCTTTAAATGGGCATTCAGAGAAAACCTTCTCCAGACAAGACGCAAGTCGAACAGTATAACCCCAGTACAGTCCTGCCTCTCTCCGTGGTGCATGAGGGGATACCGCCATCCCCTTCAGTTTTCCCTTTGGTTTTAATATGTACTCTGGAGAGGGATCTTCAAACTTAATTGTAACGCGAACACCTAGTGGCAGTTTCTTGCCAACTCTGCAATCCCTGTCCAGTCCAACATTAACTAAGGAGTAATCCTTACCATCTTTCAATGGCTTCTTGGATACAACGCCCTCTCTAAACACAAAAAAAAATTGCTTGTTATACAGTCTGTCTTACACCATATATTATATGCTGAACTGAAGTCAATTAAAATGTTTACCTGAAGGCCACTGCTTCATTCCTCCGTAAATGATGTGGAATGTCCAATGGAGCAATTAATCCAGCGTATTGGAGATCAGGATGTATTGGAAACAAATCTTTTCGGAGGTACTGTGGGCATTCAAGAAATTGCAGTACCCTAGCCATTTGCTCGCATCCATTTGTCCCATGCCCTCCAGTGTCATCGTAAACTATCACCTCATCCACTTTGAAGATAGCTCCCGCACGTGCCACCTGTCCAGCTAGGTATGCTTTCAAAGGAGGAGATTGTGCATTGTCAATAATTGATCCAGCGACTGCAATACTCACAGTGTATTGCTTGCCATTATTCTTCAGTTCTTCTGGTCCTTTGCTGTCATTAAGTTTGTCCTTTTTCGCACCTGTTTATAAAGTGTTTAAAAATTAGGAAATATTTTAGTTACAGGAGTCAGCCGTCAGATTCGATGAAACATTATTTATAAATAATTTTCAAAGTTAGCTTATTATCTTTAAATGTGTTTACTTTGTTCTTTAGCCTTAGCCTTAGCTTTAGATGACTCGGGTTCGGTTGACAACCGAGGTTTTTTCTTCGGGTTTCTTCCCTCCTTGTTAGCCTTGTAATCTTGCCACTTTTGATGTTTCGAAGTCATATTTTAGAAATCTTTTAATTGTGACTAAAACCAAGTATTAAATTGGACAATGCCAGCAAACTGACAACACCAACTTTGCAAGTTACACAAAAATTAACTTTAGTGTTGTTTTTTATTCAATAACGACAATTCTTACCAGCAGCTCAGCAGCACACAACTATTGACTATGTTTACATTTTCAAGTTACACGCAACAAGGTGCATGGTATTACCGCATGTGCCTTTTTCATGTAAGCAAGCAATGCAATGCAGTGGTAGGTGGTAGGATCTTCAATACACCACATTCACAAATCTTTTTTCTTCTTTTTCTACAGCACATTTTTCCGACATTCAGCAGCACATGTTTGGACTTTCTACACCACTTACTAATTTTCAATGGTACCAGCTAACTGCAGGTAATATTTCTAAAATCTATTAAAATAAGATCTTTAGGTTTTGTTTTACGGATCGGATTACGAATCATGTTGCATTAATTCAGATCCGTCGGTATGATCGCTGTTACAGCGGGTTTATTTTCCATAAAGAAATTAAAAATGCAACTGATGTATTTATGTCTTTTAACTGCCTCTGTTTCTAGGAAACTAAATGTAAGTTTGGTAAGCCACTTAAACATATAATATGCAAATGTCTGCATCATAGAGAAATCTTCACAAAATTGCAGTTACAAATTCAAATTCAGTCGGAAATTCATTATCCGTGTTTCATTTTCAAAACCCTTCAACTTACCATAATAAGATAGCTGAACGCTTAAATTAACTTTTTATTTTTTACTTAATTTTTTTGTTCAAAATGCAAAATAGGAAATGCTGAATTACTAGAAAATGTTACTCGTCTAAATGTTGCCTATAATTCCTTGATTGATTCCAACTTGTTCCAATCATGTTTTACGTTGCCCCAATGTTGGTTTACGGTGCTTATTTCGAAAATTGTGAAACTTGTTGCTGAAAATTGTTTTTAACTGTTCCCACTTTTTCTACTTTTCACTTGCATGCATGCTTGCAGGCAGGGTTTATTAAACCCTTCTTTTAATTTTTTAGAAGATATTTTTTGAAGTCTTAACTTTATTCTGAAATCTGAATAATTACATACATCATACATACATGTAAGTTGCCACATATTCACAGTGCATTCCTGCACATTACAAGATCTCGGGAAAATCTTTCCATATCTATATTTTTGAACTTATTATCACAATATAAATCAATTTAATGCTCGACATCCTCTTGCCTTATCAGTCGACACGAAAATTCATTGGTACGGAGCGAGAGCTACTTATACAATATACACAACTTATCGAACTTGTTTTACGTTACCCAAATCCTTTTTTTGCATTACCTTTTCGTTGTTATGTTGCCTTTTGCATTATGAAATTGCACTAAAAAGATTTTAATTACTTTCACTTTCGCTATCTGCGTTTGTCTGCATGCAGTGTTTATGTATACATTAAATAGTGATAGTGAACAATATCTCCGAAAGTCAAATGCATGCTTTCAACCAAGCAGAAGAAGGACGCATACACTTAAATCTTCAAATTGGTATCTACGCACGGAATATATTTAACTTCTACAAAATTTATGACAGGATAGATAGTAAAATTATATTAACTGAAAGTTGAATGTTAACCATATTGTACAAGGAATGGTAACTTTCCCTCGCAAATTTGTTTCCGGTTGCATTTCCAGTACAGTTTACAAAATTTCTTGTTATCTGTACCTCTATGAAAAAAATCGTTTTGCATGAACATGAATGTATGGCGTCCACTGACTTTCTTGCAAATATGTTCTCTTTCTCCGCTAGCATGGAAACTTACCATTCCCAACCCAACGTGAAAGCAACCCCACGACTACGACTACAACTCTTTTGCCGAATCCAACCGAGATTCCGGTTGGTAATAGGAATGGAATTACGGAGTGAAAGGTTTGCTTACGTTTTTCTAATGTAGCCGTGAACAGTAAGAGAGCTACTTCACTTGCTTTGGGTGTCAACGTCAACATACGGATCTTCACGCATAATTTTTGGGGGAGTTCATTGATTGCAAAGTCGTGTGTGTAAAATATGGCAAGTAGGATAGTACCATGTATAGCAATAGTTTTCGCCAAGTCGCAAAATGTTAGTGGAGATAGACAGTCAGCAGGGCTTTACGTATCACAAGCCACACAATTGATTGCATAAAAAATAGCCCAAAAACCTTTGCTGCTGAATGAATTGATTTAATAAGCAGACAGGTTTAGAGAAAAAAATGAATATAAAATATTAATCATCATGACTTGGAATATCCATTATCTACTTAATTTGTATTCTATTTGAGGTTTACTACGTTCTAAAACTTATGTATTCATTCACCTCTCAACAACTTATGTAATCCGAACCTCATTTCCACTCTACTCCCCAGCCACATATTTGTGGTTGACTAATTCTTTTCATATAAGAGTCACTTTTGTACATCCCGGAAGTGATGAGGTATTTACAATGGGAGTCTAACAACATTATGTCAAAAGTTTTCATACAGTCAGCTTTAGTTTAGTTTCAGTCAAACACAGTGTTTTATTTCATATATTTAGTTTTTAAAAATTGTGTGCAAAGTTTGTGCATTAGTATGACATCACCACCACCAGCGCTTCAGTGTGAATTCATAACCAAACGAATACCCTCTACAGCTTGAGTCCTACACAAAACCTAAACCAGCCAAATACATTTGATTTGATCACTATAAATTACAAATTTGCTTTTGTTTGGAACATGCGTTGAAGAGAAGCATTGATCAGCGTCAACTAGGACGCCTGCATGTTCACACATTCACTTTACACTTGAATCAAAGGTGCTGAACAATCAATCTATGCATAAGATCATTCACATCAAGGGTGACCCAGACTGCCCAAGTAGTACTGGAACAAATGGATATCATCATACCAGCAATTCACATAAAAGAGGAGCAACGGGCGCGTCCTCAATGCGTAATGGGACGTATCGTGGAGAAAATGGTCAGAGTTATCACGCAGTCCATACGAACGACAGCGACACAGAGAATGAGGCAGACTTCACCCCACTTAGAGCACCTAGTCGTACACGTACTAGTAAAAGAAAAGGAACCGCTTGGAAAAATGGTCTGGCGAATCTTCTCTCATTTCTTATTCCCATCGTCTTCCCTACCGTTCATATGTACATTTTTACCTATCTCTGGGGTCACATGAAAACACCAGTGAACACCCAACATTGTACATGCTCTTGTTGGGATACGATTTTCAAAGGTATGAATAAATGATTGATATAAATTGTTGCAGAAAACTAATCAATTAAATGAAGTGTTCCACAACTAATTAATAAAATAATTGTTCTTAGGTCCGTATGAAACCGGGATAGCGGGCTACAAACACGTGTATTTTAACAGTGACGGAAATACACTGAAAATGTGGATAATCACGGTGATTGGGGTGCTATTCCTGTACGAAGCTTTCAAACGCCTTTTTCTACTCTTGTTGAACAAGAAACTGCGCTGGACTATGGGATTGTTGTTTTTGAGCTCTTTACACTCGCATTACTACGCATGGTGGGGTCATTGGAATTACTGGAATGATGACTTTTACCATATGTGGTATCACCAAGTTTTCTTCACTGTTACGGAGTTGATCTCTTCCATTATGGTGCTGAGCTACCTAGACTTAAGACGCGCTATCGAGCCTATTCCAATGCTGGTCATTTGCAGTATTGCCGTTTTCCACACTTTGTGCAGTGGCTGGGATCAATTCGTCTTTACCGTTGTCGAGGGACAGGGTCAACTGCATCAGGTGAATATTAATAAAACTTCGTATACTTATTATACTATACACTATAATTTATCATATCCTTTACATTTCATCATTCAAAATATTCATGTCTGATTTTAGATTTTGAGAGACGTGACACTCATGACGACTGATATGCTGCATGCTGGACTGTCTTTGTATGAAGTCAGGGGACATGCACACAAGAAAGGAATGTCGTTATTTTCAGTACTCTTCCAACGAACCCATCTTCTCGTTGTTCTCATAATGACTGCTACCATGTACGCCATTGTTTTACTTTTCCCATGAGGGATGTCCACATTAAATACGTAATTCGATAAAGGCAACGGGTAAGATGAAATTTTAGACCAAATTTATTTGGCTGAAATGGTAGAATTTAAGGAGGGGAGTGAAACTGTAACGATAACAGTACAAAAAAAAACTTTTTATTCACACTTTTTATAATTATTTTCATGTAAATTCGCAGAAATTATGGCATTGACTGTATTCATATATTTCACTGTCATTTCTATAAAAAAAAGTCTAACTAAACATATGTGACAAAATTCTGCGCACTTGCGAATTTCGCAAGGGTGTCATTAGAGAGAAAAAATTGAAGATTGAGAAAATTTAATAGAAAGAGATTATCACAATTCTTGTTCATGTTCAGTTTTTATCTACGAGATTTTATTAACTATTACTAAAATACTGAATACGAGTATTTTGTGTCATAAAAACTTTTTATTAAGCAACCTTTTAACAATTATGCCGACTTTGTGAATGCTTTCATTACAAGTTTGTTACTTTTTAAAATATACGAATTTTGTCACATGTGTATGGTGAAATGCAAAAATGTACGAAGTATGACTCTAGGATACATCATGTTAGCTATTATGCTATTTAATTGTAATCTTCACAGTAGAAAATTGTTTTCATCAATCATGACAAGTGTGCTAACTAAATCAGTGTTACTTATCACTATATAATCTCCACTACTATTTAACTAGCTTGATATTGTTTTCTGTGATACATTAAGAAGTGTGTTGTGGTTATTTAATTACTAAATTAGAATCTTTCCAATGTAATTTACATTAAGGTGAATGTTAAAGGGATATTTGAAAAGTATCGCGTATATCTCGGTGCAAATGGTTCATTATTCATAATCTCAAGTGGTGGTATAAAATTTGTAATGTTAGAAGAGCGAGGGTAGTTTTTAGTCGGTAAGAAAGAGAAAGTTTGGCCAATACTTTAGTGTATTTTGCGCTAAATTAATCATGTCAATTACATGTTTGGACAGTTGATATACAGAAACGTTGATATATCATTTGTAAACGCGTAGTCTCATATATTTAGAAGATATAAGTCCAACAATTAATCAAAATGAAAAGTTTACGGTTTAAAGGGTACTCATTAATGAACACTCATTGGCTCAGCTCAGAAAGATAAGAAAGATCTGAAAAATAATTACGTTTATTATTTGAGTTCTAAAATGTTTACAATTTAATTCTCTGAGAACTCTCTTACGTTCAACTTCCATTAATATAATAGTGTTCAATATCATTGAAATTAATTGGTAAAATATCAGTGGAGGATCAGTAGCGGATTTCCGCTACATTGTAGCGGAATAATGCTACAATGTAGCGGAATTCCGCTACAATTATGTAGCGGAATA
>JAQFZG010001521.1:0-20696 GCA_034695465.1 Entomobrya nicoleti | reverse complement strand
GTTGACAAAATTGCTTGTCTTGCCGGGGAAATCCACAGAACATGAATGCACATTGCAGCTCGTTACGCCACGGCGGCCACGTGGTGGCACGTTATGTTCGTCAATTAAATGATGAGACAAAATGAATCATTTTAATTAACCCATTGTTATCTTTACTAACTGCTACAAATAGCCAATTGTGGTGGGGTCAGTGACGCATAGCATTCCATAACTCGATCGTAATTGTAACAAGCAGAGTAACAGTCATTTAACAATATATTAGAATCATTTTAGTGCATACGCGTAACAAGTCAGTGGAAATTGACGTGATAGAGTAAATTAAAATAATATGCAGCTGTGTCTAATTGAAAACCACAAATAACTTAAGACAAACTAATTATATAAAAAGAATAAGCGTAATTATAAGAAACCTTTGGAGTAGTTCATTTATAGCACCATATGCGGCCAAAAGGTTCTTAGTGCTTGAGGTTTTTTTTGGAAACTAATAATAATCAATCACGTATCACATCACATAACAAAGTTTTAGATCTTATATAACATCAAATCAAGCATATAAGAATCATAAAACAACATAATAATATGAATTACTAACGCTCGTGTTTCTCTTGGGTTGGTTTTTCTTTAGCTCACTTTATACTACACTGAAACTCAGAAATAACTCAATCCAATTCAATCTGAACTAGAAGTTAAAGTAGTTTTTCTGCTTGACAGTTTGTTATATAGAACCTTTTGATTTTACTTTTGTGGTCTCTGTAACTAAATAGCTTGATACTTGCTTACTAATTTATTCTATGATTTTCTTGAACTCACTCTTTCACAAAGTTAACATTGTTATGTGGAAATTATTAACTCATTATTATCAGTATATGATCGATCATCCTGATCCACTGAAATATGATGCAAACCTGGAAAACCGAGAGCCTATCTTTCCGTTGCTATTTACTAACTAACCTATCATTTCATTTGGCCCACCTTGCATGCATATAAAGCATAAAAGTATGCATAAATCAAGGTATACATATAAAATTTGGTTCGTGTCTGTCATTGATCTAGTTTATGGTATCACCTACTTATCTTTATCTTCCTGCATTTATGTTGATTTTTTATGGTATAATTTAGTATAAGTAATATTACTCATTCATTCATTGTTATGTCAAATAAGAATTTGATTTAAAAGCTTGTTGGTGAAAACTTTGTTTAAAAACATTCAATGACATGATGTGGCACTTAAGAAAAATTATTTTTATTTGATAAATGGTACATAAAGTAAACATTTAAAATTTAAGAACATCGATGTGGTTATGTAAAGAAACAAATTCACTGTTTTATAAAGAGTTCAATGTGACAGAAACATGTCACAGGGAAGACAAATTACACCCCCACTTTGTATACGTGAGAGATTGCTTGCATAAGAACTGAAAACCCAAATAATTTTCTCATCAAAATATTTTTTTCATCTTAGCCTGCCTGGACTCACGTAAGATATCTTGCAAATGAAAAGGCCTATTTATTCACCCTTTAATGGTGTGTTTTTCCTTAATCAAATTACTGATATGAAAGTGTTTTTGTATGCATAATTCATTATGATAAAGGGAGGATGTTACCAACTGGATATTTTAATGTATGGATAATTGAGGCTACCACGTTACTTGCCGTGTTGAAGCTTGAAGATTGCTGAGTTCTACAATCAATCATGCAAAACTGGAGCTGATTCATTGAAAATCAAAATATTTTTGTTTGGACTGATAAAAGTGGTGTGATTGACAAGCAGTCTGGTTTAGGGTCAAGTGAGATATAAATTTGCTTCTCAACTCAATAATGGGTTGCATTGTGCATATCACAGCTTTCATCAGGAATTCAAGGCAAATGTGTTAAAAGTGTACGGGTCTGACGGTAAGTGATTTTAGTAAACTTTTGGAATGCACGTACAAATAAGATTTTTTTTTTGTAAAAAAAATCATAACTCCTTTTGCCTCTTTACATTTATGTCTCATGTGGCACGCAATTTTGAAGCCAATCAAATCTTCAAGCAAACCTGCAAATTTTTTCACAAGATTAGTCAAGATGAAATTCAATTACTAGTACAATTAAATTTTATTACCTTATAAACCCTTTCTCGTCTTTGTTGATTAAGAATTCATTTGAAATCAGTTATGCTTCGTTAAAAATGATTATTCTGGTTACGTATTCTGATCGCATCAGCAAAAAATGTTCTCCTGATTTGATGCAAGTAAGAAAAAAACTGACGCGACGTTAACAAGTCGTGAACCCTTCTTTTAAACCCAAAGGAATCTACTAGACATATATTTTTTTGCAGTGATTCCAAGAATTTGAAGGAATGAATCAATGGTCCCAATTCAACTGGAACAACTTATCTTGTGTAATTAATTTAATGGAGGCCAATAGTGCAATCATAAACGTAGGAAAAACCAGGATGTACGATGTAATTTAATAAGCGTCGGATGCTTTGATATTGAAATATGAGAAAAGTTAGCAAAAATGAATGCTCCATGAAAAAGGTTTTTAATTTCTTAAATGTGGATTTTTATGCTGTGATGGAGCGTTGAGAGCAATCAGTAATCTTATTTTACTATACGACTGAACCGCATCGTCTTAATTATAAAAAGGAAAATTTCTTGCACATTATAATGTTGAATCTGACGTTTTTCAGACTTACCAATCATATTGATGTTTTATGCAATTCAGAATTTTCACTCATTGGCTTCTTATAATTTTATCTGATTTTAACTGAATATAAAGCTGAAATAATCAATGTAAGTTCACTCACATCACGGAATCACATCACTGACGCACAGTATGTGGACAAGATGTCTAATAAAAATTGCTAATTGTACTGTGAAATTTGTGTGGGTAATTTTCTTTTACTTTGTAATAATCTCATGGAGAGATTTACTGCATGGGTTAAACTAAACAACCTTTCACATCAAGAATATCAATGAAAACTTCTAAAATTATATTTTACATTTGTTGCCAGACGCTTTCTCAGACGACACATGCAAGAGCCACGATTTCAGACCGTTTGCTGCGCGTATCGTCTCTGAGTGAAGTATGCATTGCAAAAAGATGATGCAAGTTTACTAAATGAAGTCAAATCCGATTCACGCACTGATATCTTTAGCACAATAGTAAGGCAAGGTATGTTGATACTTTGCTGCATATCTTCTGCGTACTGTTTGTGCGTACTTCTCTTCCATCATCCATTCATACGCAAACT
This sequence comes from Entomobrya nicoleti, assembly GCA_034695465.1. NCBI lineage: Eukaryota > Metazoa > Arthropoda > Collembola > Entomobryomorpha > Entomobryidae > Entomobrya > Entomobrya nicoleti. Next base: position 17,461 of record JAQFZG010001521.1, on the reverse strand, counting down.
TCTGCAATGTATTGTACCATGTATACACTATTGTATTGTATAACCGTAATAACACCATGTACATGTGCTATACTTTCATTAGGTTTTTTTGCATGCGATTTGGTTCTTACTGGCTGTTTGCCTGTTTCCGGTACGTCACGCGTAATATAACATTTTATAGCGTGGTGACTGGTGAATACCATATATGAAAGCATATACATTCCAGGAAGGAAATGAATAAGAGCAGCCAGAAGTTCATTGCTTTTCTACTTTTTTGCCCACTTGTTAGCAATATGGCACGATGGAAAACTAGACCGACCGAACTGATGCAACTCACGGTTTTTCTTTCACAGAAACATGAATTCGGGAGCCGGAGTGGAGTGTGTGTCGGCGTTGTTGACGTGTCGCCAGTCGCCCTCGCAGGTGTATAAATGAACATTACTGTTGTGTAGACGGTTTGTAAATACCAGACATCATTTAACGTAACGGATATAATTGAAAGGTAATGCGGTTGGCGCTTGGCACAAATACAGTACTTACTATTGGGTGAACACAAAAGCACATGCGAAAAATTGGTATTTCGGAAAATGGACAAAAGTTCCTTTTCTACTTGTGCGAAACTGCGAATATGAAGTGAGTAAATAAATTATAGTTAGTGGTTAAAATTTGATTGCCTATTTTTATGTAAGTTCTACACCTTGTAATTATGTCTGCAACTGCTTGATGAGGGCTACTAGTTTCATGCTTTGTGCACACGTGCCTGGTGTGTCTACCTTATTATTTGGATTGTAAGTTTTTCTGAAAGGAAATTTCCATTTGTCATATGCATTTAATATTTAGTGTAAATCTGTTTGTCTGACCAAAAAAAAGCTAATCTAAATGAAAAGTTCTGATGAATAGGTACAAAATGGTGTGTACATATATCTAGTTTTTTTCATTACATCAGTCGTCTGCCTAATATGTGGACAAATAGACGAGAAATAAATTTTATTTAGGCATGTGTTGCAGGCGACTGACTTCATGGGTAAAAAGAAATAAATCAACATTTAATATAACTACAAGAGATTCTAGGAAAAGATAAGCTAAAGCCTTGTTTACTATATAACGAGCACATTTTCATATAAAAGTGATGCAGCCATACAAAGAGAACGAAGAAAGTGTAATGCAATTAGTGTTGATAGTTGAACAAAGCAAAGTATGTAATGACAATTACTGTATTTGGTAACAATGCATATATGTACAATGGCAAGAGTGCAAAGTGGATGGAGCCTTACAGCTACTGATAGAGTGATAAGCAAATCAGTTTGATATAAAGCATGAGACGTTCCATTAAAATGGAATGAGATGAAAAATGAAAGGGGGAAATGATACAAACGAAGAAAAACAAAAACTCTGGTGTACAATGATTGTCTTAAAAAGAGACGCGATTCCTAAGTATGAAATGTGCAACAAGATGAATGTTTGCGTAAAGATTTAGATGAAAATCAGCAAAAGATTCCATGAAATGAGAAACAATGAATAAACCATAAGCCAATGGCAAATATTGGGTTTTCCATACTAGCAGCAAAGGAAAATGATTCTATATTTGCAGCTCATGTAAATTGAGTTGTTGAAATTGAAATTGAACTTGAAACTAGATTTGTATGAAATTATCTCACCTTTTTATTGTCCCGAGCTTCTGTTTACGTACGCAAAAGTATATGTGTGTATTGTACACTTTCTATGGCACTTTTCACCAAGTAGGTACAGCACTCCTGACTTTTCAGAAGAAAAAATCCTTTTTGTGATGAATAGATAATTCCCGGCTGTCAGCTTTAGAGCATCGGAGTAAACTTGTGTCAAATGACAATATCAGACTAGTGTACAGTTTATTCACAAGACAAACTTGTTGTTTTAAAATTGAATGGTAATTACAACCTTTTAACCGGATGACTCGTTTTAATTAGTGTGTAAATAAGATTATTACGGATTGTTTATTCCGTCGTGTCAGAGTAAGTGCAAACTTACTTGGCCTAGCCTTTGATATTTGTACTGAGCACTCTGTGTGTGTTTGTTATAAAATGACAGGAAAATCTCTCCGGGAGTTTTAGTAGCTGCTGTTGGAAGGAACAGCAAGGGAATGAAATAGAAGTCCAGCAAACTTCAAGTAAATATACTAACCATACCTCTCTGCCTCTGCAAATGCCAACTCTTGCGTCCATGTGTGCGTACAAAACTGGAAGGAAAAAATCATATCATGAAAGAAACACCATTCAACACTTTACTTACATTTTGTACAGCAGTACCAAAAAGGACGAGGAGTGCACATTTCTTGGGTTTTCTTTTGCTGAAAAGTAAATCAACTAATGTTATCCCATATTTCTCTTCTTGTAATGCCTCCATCATTGCATGTAATGTTCATTTTATACAGAATACAGCGAGCAGCGTGGTTCCTTCATACTCCATCGTCATGTTAGTTATCAAAGCTATGTGGTTAGTCTGGCTGGGTATAAGGAAAGGCCTTTTTTGATATAAAGCAAAAGTACAGGATTTTTTAGCTCTAAGAGTTTGCCTAGAGGAAATATATGCATGAAGCTTTTGAATTTGAAATGCTGATATTGCTGATGTAACACACAGCCAAAGTTACTGTTTTTTATCAAATGCACAAGTAGTCATCCCTGATAATATTGTACTATGGCTGTGCATGGCAATTTTTACCACTTACCGATTTTGTAAGAATGCTTACGAAAATTTCATATATCAAAATATTTCTGCATGTCAATACATTATTCATCAGCATGCTGAAAAAACCGTTTACTCGATGCATTTGTGGTCAATAGCATTTAACAAATTCATTATTGTATGAATTATTGAGAAGAAATCAAAGATCACATTTTGAAATAATGTGCAATGCTTTCATTTTCACTTTTCCTTTCTTTAAGAATAGTTCAATTTGATTGCTGTGGAATTTCTGTGTCATATCTCAACTCAAAACTCAAATAGATATTTCAGTTTGTGATTATGTTATGATTATGAAAAATTCTTGCGATCGTTCAGCAAATTACGTAACAAGTGAACCTGGAATAAGCCTTTCGACTTTGATTACGTGTTACCTTCACGAGAGATTTCAATTTCAAGCAGAGCTTTCTAGCGTCAGTCAAACATTGGTAGGGTCACTATAATTAAAAATCTCACAGTGCCCCAAACATAATTTTATAACTAGTAGTCATTACTAACTTATATACTTAACTCAATTTGACTGACACGCAACTACAAAAGCGAAATCATTTAAATGAGCCTATGATCAGTGTTGAGTCCATCCAGTATTTACGTCGTCTCGTAAACAACATATTAAATTATTCAGTTTAATGATAATGATAAAAGCAATTAAGGGCAAAAGCTATGTGGTGATTTATTTTTAAGTTCACTGATTACAATTCCTGTCATTCTATTTTCATATTTACTCTTTTGCCATGTAAATATCCTACATACTGACAATATGCATACTTATTTCCCCAACTAAAGAAAAATTCCTGACATGTATTGAAAGCAGGTTTAATATCGTAGTAATTAAATACTCATATTACTGAATTTTTAACTAGCTGTAAACACACTAATTAGTCTTTTTGCAGAATGCATGCTTTCTAGGAAGATTTATAAAACCAATACTTTAATTTATGCTTGTCAAATGTTAAGTCCTACGCACGCAGCGAGTTTTCTCGCAAAAACGGTTTCATAAAAAGAGAATATTGGTGTGTAAGGTATATGACGAGATGATGGTATGAAGATGAACAAAGACCGGAGGCGTTTCGACAGTTATTGCAAGTTGCAATTAGGTAAATTCGGCGTACTTTGTCGCCTGTAACTAATGCCATGCAATCGTGATATATGGGATGATGCAATATTTATCCTGAATCCTGCAAAAATGGTAATCTGCAAAGAATAGTCCACCCACACATGTACATGTGAGAGTCTCAATTTGTGATCACTGCGTGCCGTGAATGAAAGGGTTATGGGGGCAATGCGATGATTCTGAGCGAGCGCTGCTTTGCTTGTCTCAACTCATCTGACTACGACCAAGACACAAGATGCATGAAATATTGATGTGTACAAACAAAAACATATGGCTTTGTAGTAAGAGTCTCAGTTTACACGTCAGTTTTTCCAGTCAGTGTGTTAAAGAATTGTGAAGGTTGAAAAGTGGCTAGAATGAGAAGACAAAAGCACTGTCACTGCCAGTAATACAATAATTTGAAGTGATTTAAGTTTGTGAAGTGTCCAGAGTCCAGATTGTTAAATTATTTCTTAAAATTCGAGGTATATTACATTTTAAAATCAGCTAACACAATTATAATATAATGTCAATGTCATGGGTCGCAGGTCGTGATTTTTAATGTAACTTTTGTGAAATATTTTACAGTTTGTAAGACTTCATAGTTGGCAGTTGGCAGGATGGGTAAGCCTCACTTGGAAGAGCAGGAGGACATTTTCCAGGCTATTTTATTAGCCGACAATTTCGGCCTTTCCATTTTTGGTTCGGAATGGGCAGAAAGACAGAATCCCGGTGCTAACAAGTTTTTGGATGATGACGGAGATGAAGAGATTGAAAGTAAGGTCAGCTTGGAAGAAAAGGAAATTGATTCCAAATTAACTCAAGAGGTTGGTTTTCTTTTTATACAAAAGCTGCCTTTAACGTATAACATTTTCTTTTCTATATTTGGTTTTTAAAATGCAATTTGTTTCTAGAGTCTGATGCCTCTGGGAAACAGGAAGCTGATCGATTACAACTTGGAGGCGTTGACTGTTTCGGGTGTGCAGGAAATCTACATCTTTTGTTCCAGTGGTGTGAAAGGAGGGGAAGCCTTAAAAGCTCATATAAGGCAAGTTATCAGACATTTGCGCTAATAAATGCGTGACTTAAATACATTTAATTCATGTTATACTTTTGTAATTTTGAAATATTCTAGAGATTCCAAGTGGTCTGAATTGTCCGTAAAAATACAGGTTATATGTTCGGAGGATTGTCAGTCATTAGGGGACGCACTTAGGGAGTTGGACGCAAAAGGAATGATAAGAAATGATTTTATACTAATGTCAACTGGCGTTATCACCAACAAGGGTTTGAAACCTTGGTTGGAAATGCACAGGAATACAATGAAAGTTGACAAAGGAGCAGTGATGACATTAATGCATAGAGTGATTCCCGAGGGTCATCGGTCACGATCTAAAAACTCTGCCTCTGCAATAGTTGTCGGGAAATCCGGAAAAATCTTAGCTTATAATGAAAGGTGTCCTGGGAAAAGGGTTAAAATCCCTTTGGTTAGTAAATTACTTCACCAGTTACTAGTAGTCCTGAGTAAAAAGTGAAGTGCTCATTTTATAGATGTGGATATATTTTTTAACTTAGGCCAACATTCAAGAAGAAATGGAAGTGTATTTGGACACCGTAGAAAGTGGTATCGCCGTGTGTTCATCTAGTGTACTTCCTCTGTTTACCGACAATTTCGACTTTGCAACAATGGTAGAATTCATTAAAGGAATATTAATGAATGAGGAGATCATGGGAAACACTATTTACGTCCATAGATTAGAGAAGGGTTACGCAAATAGAATTACTGATTTTGATACGTACCTTGGCATAAGGTGAGATGTATGGATTAGCGTTTGAGCCATTTATGCAAAATGTGGAAGTATTAATGGCAAATCAGTGAAATGTTTTAATTTAATATTCAGCAATGATATAATGGAAAGATGGACATACCCACTGGTTCCAGACATGCCATTTGGCTCAAACCCCAATGATGACGTTTACAGTATGAATTTCAACTTTATTTACAGAGTAGCAGATGTCGTCTGTGCCAGGTAAAATAAAAATAACTTGAAGTTTTAGCCAAATAGATATGCAGAAACAGCATAGAAAACCGATTGGGATAACGTTACACAACTTTTTTTAAATGCTTTAAACGTTTATAGAAATGCTGCCATTGGACCTAATGTTATTATTGGATCAAAAAGTACCATAAGTGATGGAGTCAAGATCAAAAAGAGCTCTGTTGGAAATAATTGCGTGATAGGAAAAAATGTGACTATTGAAAGTTGTCAAATTGGGAACGATGTTACAATTGGAGTAAGTTGTGTCTGTTAAATGCGGATGATTAATGTACAGTTTTTGGGTTTACTCCACTTATAATCATTATTGCATTGTTTGCAGGATGGCAGTGTTTTATTACAATGTGTTGTATTAGATGGTAGTAAAATTAAACCATCTTCAAAAATTGGACCAATGGTAATCCTTGCGGCTGATCAAACTTGTAAAATTGCTGTAGAAGATAATTACGAAAATTCAGATGGGGAAGATAACACAGACGACGATGAAGATATCAAGTCTGAGGACCTTGACCAGGACGTTGATCATCAAGAAGGAGATACTAAACGTGAGATACTTTACTTATAAAACACAATGGTCAATTACTGCATATTTTTACATTTTACTTGAATTTTCATATTTTTAGGGTTCTGTGCTGAGGTTTTGGAGAGCATCATGAGGGCTTTTACAGATAACGTTGATTTGGATAACTTGGCAGTAGAAATTCATGGATCAAGAACAGCAAACTTTATGTATTTCGAAGATGTTCCAAATGCAGTGGTTAAGGGGATTGTGGGAGTACCTTTGAAGTTGGATCCCAATTTTGAGGAACTTCCTCTTAAAACGCAGTGGGAGAAAACCAGCGAAGTCATGACAAGATTTAAAAAGCTCATGCCACAATACGTAAAATCTGACAAAGCTCAGAAAGCCGTTCTTCAAGCTTTAGAGGTACTGTTAGTACTGTAACTTGAATATTTTGTTTTTGTTACATTTATTCTGTTGAAGATTTAAAATATGCGTATTTTTATTACTAAATAGGAACATGCTCTAGACAATGCATACTTTCGTCCAATTCTCATGAAGGTTCTACATTACTACTATGATATTGACATATTATCTCAAGAAACTATCCTCACCTGGCACAAAACTCCATCCGCTTATAAAGGCGCCTCAGAGTTGAGAAAAACGGTACGTCAAAAGATATAATCTGATTATTACTAAGATTTTGTTTTGTTACATTGTTAGAGTTTTTTTCTTGTGGATTTGATTAGGTTGAAAAATTTATTGAATGGTTGGAGACGGCATCTGAAGAATCCGAATCTGAGGATGATGATGATGACGATGAAGATGAGGATTAATTTTTATATATTTTGGTTGCTAAAATAAAGGCGCACTAGATGTCTTAATATATTTTAACTTTATTTGAGTATTTTCATAAGTTATTTATCAAAATGAAATCACAGATCTGTGCTTTGATCAGCCTCTCGTATATCAAAAAAGTAATCATCGTTTTGTACAATGATTTTGAAGTCTTTATTTGTTACAATGTAGTAAGTAGTCATGTGCTTTTTTCCCTTTATAAAGATGACCCCACGCTCTTCACATTTAACTTGTGCTTGCATTAGTAAGTTTGCACAATCATACGAGACCTATGCCAAAATACATAACCTCATGATTTTTTTGAAAATATTTTCAATTCGAAACTTTCAAAGCATAGGATGCCGGGATGCGACATTATTTTCAAATATCTTACCTGTATTTTATCTGGGGTCCCATGAGAGTCCATTCTCGACGCAAGGTTTACTGTATCACCCCAAATGTCATAGCTGTATTTGATTAAAAATCATTTTTTATTCATATCAAGTAGTTTAGACGAGATTACGAAAAAATAACTTAATATAAGTACATAATATATTATATCCAGTTGACTTACAGAGGCTTTTGGGAGCCTATTACTCCGGCTACAACTTGGCCCGTGTCAATACCTGTAAATAATGTCCGCATTAGTTAACCTAACTGACAGTATGTCCAGCCTGTAGTATGTACTGATTTAAAACATGTAAACGTACCAACTCTCAAATGGAAGTCCAGCCCATTCTCAATATTGATATGCTTCAGTCTTACCATCATGTCAGATGCAAACATAACTAGTGTGAGGAGCGTCTTTTGTCGTTTTATTGGATTCACAACGCTTTTGTATTTCTCTTGATCCTTATATATTGAGCCATATCTTTTAAAAGGTAGAATGTTTAATTAGCACAAAATTTTTACTATTGTGTTTTAAGAATATTTTACGAAATAGTTTACAGTGTAGCACGTACTCATTATCTGAAGGCACCATCGAAGTAGCCGATAGTCTACCGGTATCTTGTACTTCAAGGCCACATGCTGCCATGTATGTACTTCCAATTACTTTTATTTTCTCGACATCAGTATGATTAAAAAGGGCCTTCAATTGCAAAACACATTTTCAAATTATTAGTTTCTCCGATATTCATATTTTTCATTTGCATCACTAAAGACTTTTGAATTTAGTAATAATTATGTTCTTACTTTATCGAACTCTGTGACGATTTGATTTAATACTTTTAACCCTTCCAGGCCCTTTTCGTCCGTAAAAAAATCCATGAATTTAGGTATGGAAGCAAACATTACAGAAACGTTATTGTAGGTGCGGCTGTGGCTTTGATTGGATCGGTAAGGATCCAAATATATCTTTGCTGTTAAAAAAGCCCAGTACAGTTAATTTTCGAACAACAACTAGGACATGTAATTAACCTCATCAGGAAATTAATTTTTTATACCTATTTGAGTAGGAAGAATATTATGAATTAGCACAGTATTCACAGCATGAGTCATATTTGCTTCTTTGTGTTCCTCCGTGAGCTTCTTTTTCCATATGAAATCTAGACGGTTAATGTACTCCATCTACAATTTTCAGTCCATAAAATACTGCTATGATCCATTTCATTTTTTGGTAAAAGGGCTATTCCATTTGTATATATTTTTAAACTGCATAGTTATGTAGTTCCCTGATGATGGACTCACCTGTCTATCCATAATGTGAAGCATTGCAGATATTCCCATCAAATAAATTATATGAGAAAAGTCTTCATGCTTCACAGCTTGTAGGCCCGGGCTCCCACCATGATTATCCTGGAAAGTGACAAACAATGAAGGTTGCGAAAAATATTGACACTGGTTCCAGAATAATTAAGAATCGGTGATTTCGACTTACTTCAAATACACATTTCTTGACAACAGAAATAGTCAAGCTATAACCTACCAAGGCCGCTATGCAAATAACCGCTTTTAGCAGAAAATGTATTCTAAAGAATGTATACGTCAACAGAATGGCCAGTGCGCAACTATAGGTGTAGTACTGTATATTCAAAACACAATTAATGAAAACTGGATTTTTTTAAAAATTAATTATTTCTAATCCTAACCTTACCCACGGAGATTTGCAGTCATTAAGTTCGCAATCACATTCAACCTGAATAATAAGAGACGACAATAAAATTGGGATGAGACCACGCAATAAAATTTGGGGTAACGCGAGAAATTACTGTTATGAATCTAATGATTGTGTTGAAGTACTCACCACGTCAATTATTGCAAAAAATGATATCAGCACAGCAATACAAAAGTACAAAATAGTTCTCCGGACACTACTTCCAGTTATTCGGTTCGATGAATGGAAAAGAATGCGCACTAGATAATTTTGTGGCAACGGAATTACGTCCATTTCACGATGAGGGTCTTTGATTTGTGTCCACAGATAGCCCACCCAAACAAAAGGTGTGAGAATTATCAAAAACGTACAACCAATGGCCAAAATAAACCAAAGGACGGAATGTTGCCTATTTGAAAAAAGAAGAATTTTTATTTTCAGCAGTCAAAACTCCAGTTGCAATTTTTGCCTTCGTGTGCTGCACATTGCTGACATTAGATACAAAACACTTTAGCGCAGCTATACTGATACATGATATATAAGATGTAAGTTATAGCACGAAATTAATTGCATTGCTGGAGTGGAGAGAATTAATTTCAAAAGTGTTAAGTTAATTTTCGCTTCATGACTTACTGAGGAACTGCAATAACTTGAAGTATCCCAATGCAAACTAATACGCATAGTGCACAGCCAACATAATACTTGAAAAGAGGATCTGGTTGAGTTTGATAATGAATTTCGGAACTGAGTTCATCAAAATTCATTAGAATCGGATTGACGTGGATATTAATACTGTTTTTGTGCTCGATGTCGTGTTTCCGCTTCCGGCAGTAGACACTGAGAATAAAATGATTAAAAATTTAAACTTTAAAAACTGTTAGATAATAAAAAAAATTACCCCACTGAAAACCATTTTTTTTAAAAATGCATCATTTTAGGTATCACTCTCATTTTATCAATCATATTCATAGTCATAAATAGTCATTTTATGTTTTCAGCAGCGTTATTTTTAACGCATAATATCATATTTCAACGTACTCTAATTTGCGCAATGGCATTTCATCAATTGCTTGTTTCATTGTTTCATTCACTTCTTCCATCATTTTGAGATAACGGGCAATATCACTAGATCCAGCTACAAAGCTTCCTCCCACACGTGACCTTTTCTGATGAGTACATATTTATACAAAAACAAATACAGTTAATACAGTATGCCCACAGGTAATATTACTAAATTTCATCAAAGTTCAAAGTCTAACTTTGAGCAATTCATTAACGCCAGTGCCAGTAACGCTATTGTGTCGCCTTTGTACGATAATATCTCCACTACGGACATATCTTGGCGTCGGTAGATCACCCAAAATGTCCTCATCCTCTTCTTCAGCACCCTCTTCCTGTAAAAGTTTGCAAATTGACACAAGGTTTTATAATACAACAACGCAATTTGTATATGTAACGTAACACAATTACATATTTCTCACTTCACATAAAAGTTTGATGCATTAGTCAGAATTTCTCCCAATGATTATGCTTACCAAGTCATAAGGGAAGTTGGTGTGTACGGGGCTTGCCATTCCAAAATGCGAAGTTTTTGGTGGAGCAAGGAAGAACGTTTCAATATTATGCTCTTCCAAATATTTGTCTTTTTGTTTCCCATTGCCCGGCTTACAAGAATCGGCAAAATCGGATCCCAAGAAATCCTTTGTTTGTTTTGTAATATGAACCCAGCTACATTCCAGAAAAAGGATAAATCTCAGTAACATTCACATTCAAGCTTTGTTTAAGCATTTACACAGTAAAGAATGCCATGCCATGCCATACACCATATATCATATTTACACAGTCATGCATAAAACATAACTTGCTTATTTTTAGAACCTGTGAAGACAACCCTAATGTTGTAAGCAACTCAATCACAAGGACTTTGTACCCAAATTAAACAATCATGAAAACATGCTACATACACGCGCATTAAATCAGTCTGTCTATTCTTAAATTTCATCTTGAATGTTTTCAAAATGCTATTTTTGAAGTCAATATCAGAGGGACATGTTAATAATGATTAATGATGATTTACGACAAATTTCGTCAAATAAAGAGCGACTTAAAAATGTACTATAAAGCAATACACGCAATAGCAATGCTATTTTCAAGTTATAAAAAGTTATATAAACGCACATAGGTGTAAGTATGTAATTTTGTTCGTATACGTCATGTACTTAATGTGTCATTCTTTAATGAGTTGAAGCCGAAATCTTGTAAAAAAAATCCAGACTTGGATGCTGGCTGACCACAGTACATTATATCATGGAATTAATTATTGAACCCCAAAGCTTTGTACATTATACTAAATAGTAAACTAACGCGCATACGCAAAAACAAAGCAATGCAGGTATTTTTATTTGTGGTTTTCCTCGTTGCGTTGTTGCGTATTTGTGCGTTTATCTTTTCTTTTTCATTCCATTGTACTGTTGGTCTCAGGCAAACATAAATTACGCCAGACGTCAAGTTCCGGTATGACAAATAAATGACAACAGGAACAGATTTCATGAAAACACCAAGTACTTCAACAAAAAGATATTGAAGGTGTAAGTACTTTCCATATGGGACTCCCTGGAAAAAACCTTGAGACATGTCTGAATAATCCGAAATGGGACAACCTTGGAAAATTCACCCAATTGTGCATGTTTATCTTCCTTTTAGACTGCAGTCTACTTACTCGGAACATTCACGGGTTTTTCTTCAATTGGCCTACATTACTATTCAGCAGGATTTTGATTTCCGTTTAATTTCCACCATCCTGTCTCACCATTTTTTTTATTTTGTCTACCTTCCAATGTTAACTTAAAATCATTTTTACTTAGGGAAAAAATAAATAAAATTACCCCGGATAGCCGGACTGCTCCATGTGATTGGCGATAGTGACATCGGTTGACCAAATATCGTATTGCCATTTATAAATACCTAGCAATCCACTCAGAATGGAACCGGAGTGAATCCCAATACGCATGTCAAGGTCAACTTTGAGTACATCCCTGAAACAAGAAAAAACTTTTATCACGTTGACGCATTAGAAGTAGTCTTTCTTGACTTTGTTTAGTCAGGTCAGTGCACTAAATTTATGCTAAACTCATGATGCAATTCACACTTACCTAACTTCCTTGATGATTTCAATCATGTCAAAACCCAAACGAACACAATTTTTGGCATGATCTGGAGTCTGATTTTGAAGGCCACTGACAGCATAATAGCAATCCCCCAGTAGTTTAATACGAACACAGTTGTGTCGCTGCAATAACCAGAAATACAGTGATCATTAAGCATGTCATGAATATTCATTCATTTTTAACGCAGAAGTTTCATGTTCCAGGCACGTTGTAATAATCATAAATATAATGTTGTTTACTATACTTTCAATTTTTGCTGAATGATTCAATGTTCAATTACTCTGTACATGTACATCTCATAAATGAACTCTGTGTTTTATTCTTTTGAATATGCAATACTTCATTTCATTTTCAATGCATGTTTTTTGAGCGTGAAATGAAAAGCTAAGGAAATTAGTGTTAACCTAGTTGTATATATCTAAATAGTATTCTTCTTCTAAATGTTGCCGTTATTTTCTTGAAGTTAGGAAAATGAACGTGTTTAGAAAGTAGAGATAGAGTTATGCGATATATATGTATGTAAATGTATTGTAGCAAGTGATTTCATAATGTGTTTTTGCATACCATAGCCGCAGCATCAAATCTTCCAAAAAGCTCATTCAAAGTTTCCACAAGTTCATCCGCCTTCAGTTTAACTGTTAAAGGTGTGAAGTTCACAATATCCGCAAAGAGAATGCTTACGTTGTCGTGTCTTTCAACAAATAAGTCACTGAAAATATTAACATTACTCGTTATATAAATCGTCTCGTTATATAAATAGAAATGAAAAAAGAAGAAGACAATATTATGCTACTTTTGTGTTGAATGCAGTATGACAATAGTGTTCATATTGGATGATTTATTAGAACTTTTCTAAGGTATTTATAACCTGAGCTCCAATTGCTTGAGTTCAGTCTAGATTTTTGCCAGTCACTCAAGCGTCATTTTGGAATGAATAGTAGATAGACAAGTTGAATATTAAATTTAGATTTTTTTTTGCAAATAGCGAAACACAAAAGAATAATCTATTGTCTGTAACCAGTTTGCACTGATGTTTTTTAATTCAACTGAACACATCCATATTATTTCATCTTCTTTTATACATGTTATATAATACTCAATGCTCATCAATAGGCATATGAGATTTGCACTCACGTACCTAAATGGCTTTTTGTGCATCACTCCATGATTTTTTGGACCCCTGTCGCTTCCTCCTGTGCTTCGGCTTAGAGTACTTGTAGTGGAAACATTTGAACGCTTTCGGGGCTGCTGAGAGGTCTCATCTCCATATTCTTTGATGGCATTTCGTAATTCTTCTTTGACCAGCTTGGATATATGATCGGGAAGAATACTCGAAAGCAAATGCTCCTGCACGACAATCACAATTATAAGTATGATAGATTTTCAAAGTATTTTTTTGATGAATAATGTCATTTCATGAAATAAGTAGCTGGCTAGCTGAATGGAACTGGGGTAACATGAGACATCAATGGGATTGAAGAAGAATTGATCATTCGCATTCTCATGATGAAATAGATAGTTCATTGTAAATATTACATGTATATACTTCATCAAAAAAAGGCATACCAATATTCAATGCATAAAGTGTGTGGAAAACTATAATAATTTGATACGCCAAAAAGAGAATGTGTCTCCTTTTTATCTACCAAAAACAGCTAGAAGCATTTATGTTTGTTTACAAATACAAAAATTACCTCTTGATTTTTTTCGTAGTTCTTCTTAATTGTGCTCTTAATGTAGCCTCTTCTATCTAAAAAGGCTCTCCTAATTGTGACTTCATTCATCAACTGAGAGTACACGCCGACAGCATTGCCACAAAGATAAAAGACCGTCTCTGCAAACACCTGTTGCGAATCCCAAAATGTAACATTTTATTTGTTTATGTGAGAGGCTAATAATATCCTATATCCTTTTTAACAATCTATAATATTATGTGTTTGAGCCGACATACTCTTCTTAATGAGTCCCCAGTTGTAGCTTCATGAGCTTTATCAAAGTAAACCATAAGAGCAAAGACGAGAAGGTGCACGACGCTGACAAAGAGACCCAACACTACAGAGTGATATTTTCTTGGAAGCGGCAAGAAAAAGTAGATCAATATAATCGTTGGGAAGGCTAAAGGTGTTCGGATCTCGTCGATTTGAAAATAGTAATAGAAACTTAGACCTATGTCGGGAATTAATACTGAAAAGCATGTCACAATTGATAAACATATTTGTATCTTCCGTCCATGTGGCTCTCGCTTAAATAGAGTTTCGTTTGAAACGAGCATGTACATAATCGCACAAGCGACGAGTATGATAGCATGAGCTGTCATCTCCGGAAGTGCTTGAAGAACGGCTGGCTGCAAATTAAAGGAATATATTAGTAATGTAATGTGTAAACCAAGGATGATTAGAGAGAGCTAACTCTCTCACATTTTCTTCTTTAGAAAAATTTTCTATGCAATTTTTTTTGTAGTTATTGGCTTACTCCATTGCAACGGCCATGCATTGTATCATTATCTTTATCGAGATCGTCACATAATTCAGGATGGCGCTCCATTAAATCGTCATTTGCGAATGAGAAGTATAACAAAATGAGTATATATATAAAGCTAAGTATCACTTGCATAACGAGATATACATTAAAATATGAGTTTTGAATTCGACGATAATAGCGCTCGTAAAGCTCGTCCAGATCATCAATGCGAAACCGATTCTGTTTAAAAAAAGAGGTTCATAATTGGTAAGATTATTTTGCAAACAGCAAACAACCTTCCACAAAAGGCATTATAATTTTTTTGTAAAGTGATTTCGCTGGTGTTTGAACTGTGTAACTACAGCACATGAACTTTTTGCATTATGCGGCGAAATTATAGAAGAAAAAAAGATGTAAAAAAGGTAAAAAACTCCATACCCGGAGATACGCCCAGGACCAGTTTCGGTCATCCAAGTGATGAACAGAATCTGACTGAGTTTCAGCAAGTAAGGAAACTTGACTTGCTCGTTTGGGTGACAAACTCATAGAATTCCTTGCAATAAAGGAAATGTTGTCTACGCTGAGTCTCTCCATTTTAACAGGCAAAGTTCGTTTTCCTCTTTGTTTGGCAAAATAAATGATGATGTAAAAAAAAGTAGAAAACTTGTATTCTTGTAACAACTATACTGATTTAATCCATGAGTTTTTTTGGAACATGGAAGATTATGATGGTGATGATGAGTGATGACGTTGACGATATGACGAGGGAAGGGAACACGTTTTCACAAAGGAACAAGGATTAAAGTATATTATCAAGTTGGTGCAGTGCATGAAGTGGAGTCTTTGGCAAAGTTTGCCAAAAATATGTCACCTTCATAACTGTGTGGGTATATTTTGTGCTCCCACTCATCTAAACACTTGTAATTTCAGAATGCAACGTTGGAAAAGTAGGTTTAATGATAATGTTAACTTTAGAAAGTGTTTAATAATCGTTTTGGATCAATTGTATGTATTATTGACAGTATGGATACTCGAACTATTTAAATGACATATTGACAGGTCATTGCGATTGTACTGGCACCACCTACCTTTATCTTGACTTACTGTTTTAAATAAATCAAGATTACTACTTTTCCTTTCTCCTTTTTTAAATTCGATCCAGAGTCTGATCGCTAATCAGCAGTTATTTTTATCGTTTTGAGCCATGACTTTAATCTCATGAACAAAAATTGTTTTGTTGTTGTCTCAGACCATGCACCTTGATGACACGAGGACACGAGGCACTTCAATTCTTCTCACATAACACGCTGACCATTTTGAAATATAATTTTGAAATTAAGTGATTTTGATGTCCGTGCTTTCTCTAGCTCTGGCTGTAATCACGGTAGTGGTGGAACATGAAAACGTGGCATTGTAAAATGAGTGCTACATTTACATTTTGGGTTCAAGGCCAGCGCTGTAATATCGTTCAAAAATCCGGTTCACCTTCTTCATTAAAATCCCGATCCAATGTTATTCAAGTCTAACATTGAACATGCATTAAATGCATAAAACTTACAATAACTTGTTAGCTAAAACTATGCATGGATTTCCTTTGCGTTCACGCTCATATAACTTTCTTCTTATTTTACAACAACGCTCAGAAGTACAAAAATTCACTAAGTATCTCATCTTCATTAATATATTATATTAGATAGATGGAAGATCAGTAAAAATCTTTTATTTGTAACTATCAATAAAAGTATACTATAACTTATTGGGAAGTTTAACTTAACTTGTATTGCAAATTGCAAAATAGAACAAGTGTCAAAACAAATGTATAGATCTTGTCGTTATATATAGATTATAGATATTTTTAATTTGCATGCAAATTAATGTCACAGCACAGTTAAAAACAAAGCACAGCACGTGCAACAATTTTAGTTTTTGCATGAAACACGGAATGAATTAAAAATCTAGTTTAGATACATGATGTGATGATATTTCGTCGCGTCGCGTCCTACACAGTTCCCATTTCACACTGATAGTCTTACATTTCCATGCACGCTCATTATATAATCCTTCTCCGTTCGCTCTGCTTAAAACTAGCTGGCTTTGTTGATACTTTAGCTTTTTTTAATATCCAGATTTAACTCAAACGACAAACCAGAGATAATTACAAAGCAAAGTAGGTATTGTGAGCACAGCTTTTTCAACTATTTTAGTGGCTGTCGCTTTTTGTTGCAAAGCCATACTTGCTCAAGTCAAGTTCAATATTTTCTACGTGTTTGCACATGCGATATCGTTGCTGTTCATTTCATGACTAAAATGACTCATGAAAAAGCACCTCTTCCAAATATGTAACCAAACAGTAGCGACACAAGGAACAGGGAAAACACTTTTAGCTAAAAGAAAATCACGAATAAACAGCTATAGTCGGTGGATTCGCAGGTGAAATTACACCTTTATCCACATGCTGTTGATTAACTAAGGTCTGTCCAAAAATTATAAAATCACCCCAAATTTTTCAAACATTTTGGAAATTCTACGGCATAGTACAAGATATTGACCACGCAT